>JANHGN010000998.1:0-29276 GCA_024605025.1 Megaceryle maxima | reverse complement strand
GTAAAAATGTTCCTGCTTTAGGTTTTGGTAATTTATGCCTAATATCTTGATCATATAAAATGAATTGGTTTATTTGTTTACTGTGATTTGCAGGGATATTACTCCTTGACAAGGTTACATTGACCTATCATTTCATGCATCAGCAGTTCTTCTATTGCACTGATTTGATCAAGCCTAGTGGATAAAAGAGGAGCAATCCACCCAGTGGACCAAATTAGAATTATAATAAAAAGTGCACATTCTGAAGGGCAGAGTAGGTTAAGTATGGCACTTACTGCACTTGGCGTAATTTTTGTGATGTGTCAAATTCTTTCTAAGCCTTTTTCATAAGTGTTCAAACTTTTACATTCAATTTTTGTATTTTGATTTTCTGTAGTTAAAATTAAAAAATAAAATTAAGAAATATGGGGGGGGGGCAAAAGGTAAATTTGCTAACTTTTAAAACAGTAGTTGCTTTTAAATACTTGTTACTTAATCAAGGGAAATCTTGATAGTGTGTATCTGAAGTGGAACTTTTGAAAAGATCACCATACAGCTTTGAGTTAAGGAATAAAATTTGCATCACATGAACCAAAATATGAAACAAGTGGCTTTTCACAAGAAGCTGGTGAATCAGTTCAAGCAGTAGCACAGCAACATGTCTTCAGTTTTGCAACTGATCTATTTAGTGTTTTTAAGCAATTAGAGCTTGATAATGCAATCATTTGTCACCCAATTAATTTTGAAAGACTGGAAATAGATGGATGAACTCTTTAACCTGTGGTTCACTTGGCACCATTGTTATTCACAAAAAATTTAAAAAAAATTAGTATTGGGTAAGCTTCCTTATAGCAACTCAGTGATTACATGTTCTGTGACCTGTCATTTAATTTTAAAAATATTATTATTAAACATATGGATAAATAAATGTAACAAGTTTTTTGTTTATATAGAATCTTCAATTTCATCACAATTGGAAACAATAATAGAAAAAAAATTATTGTGAATATTATGAAAAATTATTGTGGTCTAATTCTGTGCCCCAACATCAACAGAAACTTTACATGGGCGTTAATGTGTACAGGCTTCTGCCCTGTATTGTCTTCACAGCCTTGAAAACCTTAAGCACTAAAGCTCAAGTTCTTATAAGGCTAAGAGAAAGCTATGGGCATGCCAAAATAAACCAGATCCTATGCTTTTTTAATACTTCTAGTCTTGAAGTCATGATACCCTGTTATTTCACTGCATGAGAGTGAAACTTCGTAAGATTAAGCTCCTCCCTGGAAGGGGCAGTGTAAAGGCAATTTCAATATGGAAAGTATACTAAGACCTAATTTCTAGAATTTCTGCACTGAACTTGTACACATATCAAATGCTGGCTCATATTTTTATATTATTGATAAGATGTGTATGAACTGTGGAGTAATATATGTTGCAAGATACTTCTGAAGGTCACCTGGTCCACTCAAAGCAAAGCAAACTTCTGTTGCTTAGGGCTTCATCCAGGGCAGCAGGTCCCAGGCTCTGCATGTGGCATTGAAAGAGACTGATAACTACTCAGGCAATACCTCTTCTGGACCTAAATGGTGATTCAAATGTTTGTATGTCCCATTTGGAAGCAGTATATGCTTCTGGTATGGATACCATTATGCAGAAATTCTGATGGTGGTTGTTAAGCTCTACTTAAAGAACCTTGTTTCTGTCATGTCCCTGTGCTATTACTACTGGACTCTTAAAATTGTTGGTTTGGATTTGAAAGATGAAGGGAAACCTTATAGAACATTAGGTATATACTTTCTGATTTTTTTTTTTAGCTGTAGTGTGAACTTTCACATTTGAATCTTCTCTCTCTGGGTTTATTTCTTTGAGCACTGTTTCCACCACCCTTATAACCAATAACATAAATGCTGTGTGATTTGATGTTGCTGATGGTGATTTGGTGTTTGTGGAAGCTACTGATAATGCTGACTATAAGTATATAAATATAAGACTTTCAGTGACAAATAATTGAGGAGATTTGAAGGTTCAATAAGCAGAAATAAGTTTTCCTTATGTTTTAACATAGTTACTTCATACTCACTGTTTGGAGCACTTTCAGTTGCTTAAACATGTTTTCAGTGTCACTCTCAAAGAACCATTAAAAAGGGAAAGCAAATATCTGTGAATTGTAAACAAAAAAGTTCAAGGAAATGAGTAGAACTGCAGAGAGATGCAGAGTCAGTAATTATGATTTCTGCTGTTGCCATCACAGTATGTGTCAAAGAACAGAATGATGCTTTTGACCCCAGGTGGGTACTTAGTTTGTGGGAGATTTTTGCATCATAAATATATTTAAGTGAAAATTAAACATGCAAAAGAACCTTTTATTTGGACTCATGTTCAGATCACAACCTTTTTTTGACATGGTACGGACTGGAAGCTCACTACCTTTGTTCAGCAAAAGATGAAAACTACTGTATTTTTACTGGACTATTATAATATTGGAGGAGGGTGTATTTTGTTTTCTCTGTGTGGAAAATAATTGATTTTTAGTATAAGTCAGTTTAGGATTTGGACCACAAGTGATAAGCGATGGCATCTCCCCTGCAAAACAAATATCTAAAATACCTGTTGAAAAATAGGTCTGATTGCACCCCCCTATGTACTGTTGATTAATAAGTGCTGTCTAAATATTACCAGGAAGGGTTGGTTTAGGTGTTAAATCCTCTGAACAATTTAGGTAGCACCCAGTTCTTTTAATGGTTAATCAGTGGGAATTCTGTCAAGAGGAGGTGGCTGATGGCCGTTGGGAGGAAATAGCAAGGTATCTTGCCACACTGACCTCTGTGGCTCCTCCCTTCACCTGTTTGTGTCCACAGTCTTGAACTGCAGGTTAACAAGATGTGCTGGGAACTCTGTATCTTCTATTCCAGCTTGTCTTTCTTTTAGATGTAGATATCCCAAGGAGACTGGTAGCACAAATCAGGCAGCTGAAGTCAGCATGATCTGCCATTGCCTAGGGTGAACACAAACAGAGGGGAGAAAAACAGCATCTCAGGCATCCAGGGAAAACAACGTTTGAGCTGCATGGTTTTGTCTACTGGCCATGACTTTACAATAGATCCAAATTTTAGAATATGTTTATTTTAAAACCTTATTTTTTTTTTAGTCAGTGAAGCCAGCTTTGATCTCAGTTGCCTTGAAATTAATTGCAAAGGAAAAATTCATTATTCATCATACTCCTTGAAAAGCTTGGATATTAGAAGGCTTGTTAAAATGTGAGATAAAATTTTTTCTTTGTGGAGAGCAGGAAGGGAGAAAGGTAGCAAGCTAAATGACTGCTCTTTTCTCATACTTTATAAATGTGTAAATTTCAGTTTCAAGAATGAGTTATTAATGCATCATATTATGTCTAGAATTATTTTGTCCTTCATTTTCATGTATCTTAATTTTTCAACCAACCCATTTTTCTGTAGATAGCATTTAGTACAGGGTTATTGCAGAGTATATTATTTTGCTGTGGCCCTAAAACCTTATTAGAAATCAGTTTGGTGAATAATGATGCAATTTTCAGTATTTCTCACATTTTTATGCTTCTTTTTTTCCTTTTTCTTCTTTTTTTTTTTTTTTTTTTTCCAATTTTCCTCCACTACTAGAAAATTTCTTACAATATATATATGGAACGTTTCACCCAAAAGTATGAAAAATAAGAATTCATCCCGCATTGTTCCCCAGATGATAGAAGAAAATACAGGTATTTACTTAAAACTACCTATGGTTTGTGGGTGTGATCTGTATAGTAGATGTTATAAGAAGGTACCAACTATGATCGGTTGATTTACAGTAGCTATTACAAGCAACTTGTAGTTGTGCAAAATAATTGTTTTTTTCCACTCAGGTGGATTTGCTGTCTTGGCATCTGTTTTTATCTAGCTTTATGGAGAAAGGTTTACCCATGGGACGAGTCCTTATCTTGGTAAAGCATTTGCCTGTAAATGTACTTAAGACTATGAGAACCATATTTTTAGTTCTGTTAACTCCTGAATATAGCTCTGTAGAGAACAGTCTTCTCCGTAGTATCAAAAAGAAAACATTTGTCTTCTACCAGTGTGTTATACAGTTCAATAAATACATGGTGGATGCCCTCTAGCTAGATTGACATGGAAATAATACCTGATGGCAGACACACTACAGAATAATTGCTTCAAAATAAAGTTTGTACTTTCTGAAGCTGGAGAGTCTAAAGTTCTGATTGCACCAGTAACCATCTGGCAGACAAGATTTGGCCAGTGTAAAGGAATTCTAAAGAGAAGTTCGGTTAAAATTGTATTTTTGTATTTGAATAGACTATAGGGGTTTTTTTTTTAAGTAATACAATGTTGAGTTTTTAAAACCTTATTTATATTACTTATATCTACAAGTTAAAAAGCAATGAAGTTGGATATGAATGTTTGTAGTGAAGTATACCCTGAATTATTGTTAATTCTGTGTGCAAATATCATTCGTAGAGTTCTCTTTTAAAATTTTTTTTGCAAATTTTTCTTTTTTGCCATTAGCAATAACTAAAGAACCACTAAGGTGAAAGATGAGATGCACAAGGAGGTGTGCCTGTAATTCAGCACTCTGAGCTGAGAGTCCTCCTAAGACAATGAATTGGAAATAAGGAGCTTAAGTCTCCTCAGAAGAGTTTCCACCCTGAGCCTTTTTCTAAGGGTTAGACACCCGTCCTTTCTCCCAGCACAGAGGAAAAGATGGAGTGAAAATGCTGTTCTTCCCTTTTCACAAAATCTGAGTAGTTGTGCATTCTGAGTTTTCTTGAAATTCAGTTCCTTTTTGCCTGCAGGGATTTGAATCTCAATTCCCAAGCTGTAAGCCATTGTGGATAGATGCCACGTTGGATATTTTTGCTGAAATTATCGCTTTTGCCATTATATTATTAAATGCTCATCATACCAGCAAGGAAAGAACAAGAGTGAGAACTACTTCTGTGACAGCATTTTGATATTTATAATTTGTAAAGTCATAGGCAAGGTGTGAGAACATAGGTAATGCCTTTTGTTGGACAATTAGCATAACTGAGGAAAAAATAGATAAAGACTGAACACAGAAGCACTTCTAATATTGAAACAGAAGTCTTCAAAGCTAAGCATAAGTTAAGGCTAAGGAGCTTAAATTTGCATCTATAGTTAGACTGACAGAGAAAAGAGGTGGAATTTTTGAAATAGAAAGGATATTAATTAAGGGGATGGATGAGAGGAATAAAGTGGTTATCTCTTAAAGAAAATATATTCTACTTCTCTCTCTTAATTCCATCCAACCTTGTTCTTGCATACTCCCTTCTGAGCATATGCACTCTCTTCTGATTTTCTTCATTCCTGTATGCCTTATTTGTATGGACTTCCACACACATACGCAGCCTTGTACAAAATCACATGATTTAGTTCTTTCTTTCCTACTGCCTTCACAGTATATTGGGTAGACCTAAAATGCATAGTATTTAATCATTGCCTTGGCTTTGCTTGGTTTTCTTATCTGAAACACCCTCTTGTGTCAAGAGTTTGTACCCAAAGTAGTCAGAGATATTTTTGAGAAATTACTTTCTTTAAAAATTGATAAAAGTCACTCCCTTTCACTTCAGTTTCCAAGGAATGAGGGGACAAACTTTCTTGAAAACAAGCCCTGTGGGAAAATGACAAAATTTAACCTGTGACTTTCCATTGAGAACAAAGCTAGAGAACTGCCAATTTCAAAGAAAGGAATTTGGCTGTATGTATTTTACTAAAGACAAAACTCTTTATTGTGAAAAAGCAAAGCAAGCAAATTTAATTCTTAAAAAGCAAAGACATGAACTTTCTCACAAGACTTCAGTGAATTTAAGCTATCCTAGAAATCTGAAACATATATTGTTATGTTTGTACAGAAGATTGCCTTTGTTCCTTACTTAGATAATTGTGATCCATTTTCAACTTGGCATTATCTTCTGAATTCATCAATCTATTTTTACATGTTCTGAAAATTAATTGTATGATTGAAAAAAACAAACAAACATCTCTGGGAACAATGTGTTGTGGGGTTTTTTGTTTGGTTTGGTTAGTTTTTTTCATCTAAAGTAAAGATATCAATTCTTTCTGTTAATCTGTGTAACCCATTGTTATACTGGAACTACAACTGATATTTCCATAAAGTCATTTGTCTTTTTCATATAATATACAATTTAATTTTTCTTTATTTTTGTTTTCCTTGCTGCTATTACTCTTTGATGCCTGTTTTTACAAAAATGACTTTGCAACTGAATGTTATGGAACAAAGCTGGTGAAATTGTTCAAGACTAAGTCAAGAGCATTAATGTGATTCTGTTTGTAGTCTGAGACTGACTTTTAAACTCAAAAACATAATAATTGATTAACATATTCAGCTTTTTGTCCTTTGTGTCAACAGAAGGATTGCATTTAAAGTCAGCTGAGTGTACAGATAAGAGAGGTTTAGACAGCTAGTATTTTGAGTTCTTACTAGTGGAACATACCAGCTCACTCCCATTGCATTCTTGCAGTAAGAGATTAGTATTTTTTTCATCAGGCATAATATCAATATCTTTAAAGTTCGTAAACTCTTAAGTAATTTTTTAAATGAACCTTTTGGATGTAATAAATAAATTTAAAATATTTTAAACTATATATAAAAGACCTTATCAATGATCAACATTAATAAATGGTTAGGAGTTGGTCTAAACACATAAATGTTCTGCAAGTTCTGTTGTTGTCATTAATAGATTATTCTGATTTTAAAATCAGGTGAAAAAGAATCTAAGAAAGTTAAGAAAGCACTCAGTAATGAACTTGGTGCTGAAATTGAGCCAAAAACTATTGGGAGGGGAAAAAAAAAAAAGAGCCACTGGGAGAAATATCAGATAATGATGAAGTAACCAACCACAAAAAAAAGTTAAAGTTAAGAAGGAAAACTTATTGCATAGAATTCTTGGGAGAGGTAAATTTTCCTTTATTAAAATGACAAATTATCAGCATGACTCAGGTAAGATGGGGCACCAATTCTGCAGTGAATACTTCTTAATTCTTGTCAAGATTTGTCAGCAGTATTAAATACCTAGTTTGCCAGCCCTTCATTTCCAGACCTAGGTTTAAATGTGATTTTTGGCTTATAGTGAAAATTTCTCATTGATGAAAATGAATCAATGTGTCAGTTATTACCATGATGTCTCAGCAACAACTCCTGATGATAAATATATTTATATATTCTGCTATGTTATTTATATATCTCTGTGTTTGTATATGTCTGCTATGCCATGCAGCACAGCTTTGGAGGCCTCAGACACATGGTTGTTTGGGTTGCAGTTGTTTCTCTCATGTCTGCCTGCTTAATATCCATTAATTGAATAGTTGGCTTTGGTATTATATTCTTGGCTCTTTGTTGCTGTTGTCTCCATGTGACCTCAGCTGATTTCTCCCTGTTCATTAGCTGGTCACAAGCTCCTACAAGCCGTGTTCTTTAGGATGGCAAAGGGAACTTTCAACTAATTTAATTGCTTTTAGTAGAAAATGCAGTAGAGAAGGAAGGTTGATAAGGGGTGGCAGGATGGCAAAACCCAAAATACTGGGCACTCTGCTATAACAAGAAAAGTGAATTTCATATTATCTTGCAAAAATTTACGATTGCACAGCCACTGGCTAACTGAATCTTGAAGGATTCAATTAGGGCAGTTTTCACCTCAGAATTATTCTTCCATGTGCAATTTTTTAATTTGATTTGGTTTGCTCACTTTATGATGCCTGTATGTCTGTGGTATGCAACATAATATTAAAGCTTTTTTCATATCATGCTATTTCTGCATTGCTTTCAGGTTTGACCTGATGTCTGAGTTTTATGTGTGTTATTTAAGATATAATGATTATATAAATTACAATCTTTATTAAATATCTTATTGTTCTTAAATGTCATTTGTCATCTTTTCATCCTAATTCTAGAATTCATGTTTTGCCTGAAATTGTTAATGCCATTAGCATATTTTATTATTTTTCCCCCTTTTTTTTCATTGCAGACCTTTACTTAGAATGATGATACTACCCAAGAGCACGTGTTGTAACAGTAAGCTTGATATTCTTCAGATTATTAATATCCATTTCTGTTATGTATATATGTAAAGTTTTTCACTGATATAATTTCATGAACCAGCAAATACTGAGGCCAAGCAGTTTTTCCACTTCTTGAAGAAAATGTGTTGATGGGTAAGTTTGAGAATTGCAGCTCCATTATTTATTGTAGAGGTGTTCTTGCCTTTCACAGATAAACATTAAGAATTACTGTACCCATGGGAACCTGACTTTGTGTTTAAAAGACAGTAATTGAGAAAATGCTTATTACATCTGGATTTTCTGCATCTTAATTAGGCTGCTTGGGTCTATAAGATGGCAGAGTAAACATTCTCTGGTTGATAATGCTCATTTGCCAGTATTCATTTTACAGTATATTAAGGGAGGAACAAAATAACATAAATCATCTTACAAATTTAGAAAAGGTCTTCTAAAGTCAGAACAGGTAGAATGGACCAGGTGAGCTCCCATCATCTCTCTCAATATAATATCAACTAGCTTAGTCCAAGGCATCAATAAAGACCTTAAAATAGTTTGGCTCACCCTGCACTGAAGTGAAAGAGGAACACTCAAGAAAACTATTTAAGCACTTGGGCAGGAAAATTCTAGCAGAGAATGTGTAAAAATTAGGAAAGTAAAATGGATTTTGAAGTACCCCAGGTAGATTCATAAAAAGACATCTGATGATGCTCCAAGATGTTACCTGTGACCAAAGCAATCAAACTGTGACAAAACGTAAGATGTGTTTGCCATGAAATGGGTATTAGGCTGAAAGATGATAACCTCAAGAAGTCCTCTGAATTCTGTATTATGAGAAGGAAGAATTACAAAGATCAGTTTAATCCATGTTTGGATACTCCCAAGACTGGTTTAGATGGGTGTTTTCTTCTCTCACATATAAACTTTAGCTTACACCGCTTAATTGTGATGAAGACTTCCTAGTCCTGTATCAATTAGGATATAGGACACCTGGGGCAGGGGGTAGAAGAAGGATTCTTCCATTCTCTTGCTGTGTAGCTACAAGAAACAGGAACAACAAAGAAGCTTAAACAGTGGCTTAATTCATCTGAGCATTCTCCCATAAATGAGAGATTTTTCTGGTGACCAGCTGTGCTGGGTTTAGAGCTATTTTGAGCCAATTCTAAGTGCAAAGTGGTCATAGCACATTTAAGGATAGAAGCTGCCTTTGTAATTTGAACTCTGCAGTCTGCCACACAATCATTACAGGGCTTTCTTCACTTGCTAGAAAGGATTAACCAGTATTTAATTATTTCATTGAAAATATGTTAAACTAATTGCCCTACTTTTTAACTTTTTAAAATAAAATGTGGTGCAGCAGTGAATGATCTTGTGTATTTTTGTGGCAGAAGAGGCATTGAAATTTGTCAGTATGGAGAGCGAAGATGATGAGGAAACAAGTGATGAAAGGACCACTGACAACGCAAAGGAAAATTAGTTTAGAAATTCTACAGTTTTTTAGTTGACGATTGTGATTCTCCAACAGGCACGTTGAAGTATGTCCTTTAATATTTTTTCTTACACATTTCAGTAGTTTTTACTAACATAAATATCAGGTCTTAGAATTTTTGTAGTCCCTGTAATATATTCAAACTTATACCTGAAAAAATTGCCTTGTTCTATAACTTGATGATACATATGAACTTAATGTATACCAAAGTAATTGACAAAGTATTTTCCCACTGGAGCAGCAAGTCAGATGGAAACTGTGATACAGATTGTCAGTTGAGTAAAACATAGCATTTTAGGAGAATTAGACTTGCTACACTTCTTTGCACCACCTGAACAGGGGAAAACAAATCTTCCAGCATGATTTTATGAAGCTCCCTATTCTGCAAAATGATGATGTAGTTTTGAGTTACAGAAATGCTGCCTTAAAGTAAAGACACTGCTTGATGAAAAATTGTTGTGATTTTTATAGCCTTGGCATTAAGGAAACAGCTGTTAAGAATATTTCAACAGAAAAGCCTTACCTGAGGTCTTAGTAAAAATGTACAGCTTCAGTGAAAGTCTCTTGTCCAGATCTGGAGATCAACTATATAGCACTGTTGAATAAGTGCCAGTTGTAAAATTGATCAGAAAATCTGCATAACTGATAAGACTGTGACTTTTACCAATTTAGTATTAATTTATTGTTAACATTTATAAAAGTTGCAGACTGAGATGGCATGAACTACGGACGGTGATGGTAGCTGTTGCTGTGGAGTAAAATATTCATTGAGAAGTTTGAATTCACACTCTTCGTGAGTTTGGTCTGCATAAAAAGCTTGTAAGACTGAGACTGTTAAGTAAATTTACCACAGATAGACAGCTGTTTCTCTGGTCACAGCTAGCCTGTAGAAAGAACAGAAGTTTAGTTTCTAGAAATTGATAAAATACAAGTAAACCAGCTGCTTTCCAGAGAAAAGTGGAGCTCCTTCCTTCTCAGTTAAATTGAAAGGAATGAAAATGATCAACCTCTTTGAGGTTGTGATCCTGAATTACTAATATTCATTTTAGTGTCCACATCATTCAGCTCCTATAGCTTGAATTTTCATTTGGAGATTTTTTCTAAGAGAGAACAATTTGCTCAAGACCTAAAGGAATTCATATTCGTGCTTCTAAAAATGACAAGGGAAAAAAAGTCATAGACTGGGAGTCATTCTTCCTACTTTAAAAATTTGCTGTTTCTTCTGGACTGCCATTAAAACTTAAAAATTATTTGGATATGCTCTTGAGAGTCAAATTCCTTTTTAGTAGAGTATCTTAAGAATAGATTAGATATATAAACTCAAGATGGTTTATATTTTGTTCTAATATCTTCTGCCATTTTTAATGCAGACATCTATGTGGGATGTCTGCCATATGTATTACCTCAAATCAGTTGGTGTCCACATGGAGAGGACTAAGTGAACCATGTTACAATGCTGAAAGAAGTAGATAATAAGTTACATGTTTTTAAGAGTTTGGATATAAACTGGCTGGCATGCCTGTTAAAAAAAAAAAAAAAAAAAAAAAAAAGGTATGCATCTAACTCAACAGCACAACTCCCTTGCTTTAAAATGGTGAAAAAAACCCTCACATTTGATTAAGCCATGCTACTGCAGGTACAGCTCATACCCAACTCTTACCTGTATTTACAGTGTATTTTTTAAAACATAGTAAGACTCTAATGGTACAAAACCTTAAGTTATATGGGGATGGTGAATTGGACTGACTGTAAGCACTTTCAGTAAAGTCAACTAATGAAAACCAAACATTTCTAACATGCTGTTCTGGGGTAGGCAGAAGAAAAGATACAATAAACTTATTTTATTAAACACATGAGAACGTTAAAGTTTTGTATTGCTTTTCACTACAGAAATTCTAAGGCCTGATATTAATGTTTAAGACTATATAGTAGCCATTTGATGCTATAATTTTAAGGATATATTTTACTTTTTTTCTCAGTGTAGAAGAAAAAAAGTATATTTACCAATGATGTGTCTAATTGTTATTTGAGTGAACACTTTGCATGTTCTTTTTCATACAAAATATAAATGCTCAAGTAATAATGAGACTAAGTTAATGTCTTGGATAAATAATTGATTGATAAGATCATGCTTAGGTAGATATGCCCATATAAGAAAGCTTCCATTGGTTTCTTATTGCCTTTAGCTTCTATAGTATCTCTGTTAATTTCAATAATACCTAATGGAGGTCTGTCTGGATAAATATGACAGAATATGCTTATCAAATACTTGTGGCTCTTAACAGGGCTTAGCTTTGCAGTGTCTATTTCTTAAATATCTTGAAACTCATTTCATGAGATTCATGTCTAATGATACAAATTATATTTATAACAGTAAAATATAGGACTAATTTTCACACTCTGGTGAATGTGGGCTTTTTTTAAACCTCATTAGTAAACTCTTGTTTCTTGATCTTTTGAGTGGTTGAAAATAGTTAAATAGTTTCTGAAAGGACTTTGTGTCTTTTGTGTTGTTGTTTGGTTGGTTGTTTTGTGTTTTTTTTTTTTTTAATTTGCATTTTCAAACTGCCTGTTGACCAACAAATATTTTTAAGTAGCACATCAAACTGTAATGCCTGTACTTGAACAATAATTTCTTTAAACTCTTGGCAGTTTCCTTCACTCACCTAGATTCCATGCTGTATGTATTTTAAGGAAGAACCTAATCACTTGCAAATAAATACAGTAATTTTGTAAACACAATCTTAAAAAATGGTAACCAGAATGCAGTCATACCGGTCATGCTAACTGCAGACTATCTGTTGCAGTGGTTTGTATAGCCTGCCTTCAGCAAGTGATGGACATGTTAATACCTGAAGGCATTGAGGGCTAATTTACACCAACATACAAAGCAGATTCCAGGGATTTGAGATACCAGAGGGGGAAATTCTGGACTCTTTTACAACCTGGAAGAGCTATGGGTTGGTCTTCTTGCAGTATTCAGATCCCTAAAACCTTTGTACAGAATTTCCTCTGAAGAAGGAGGCCAGTGGAACTACAACTCTAAGCTGTTCTGTTTGGCATGAATAATGTGAGCCTGGATATCTGTCAAATCTTGCAAAATTTTTGCTAGCTGACCATACCTTCAGTGTAGTTTAGTTTAGACTTCTATTTAAAGAGATTATTCATCTCTGAAGAGAAAAGATGATGACTAGAATGCTGAGAAGTGAAGTCCCAGGTTGGTGTTCTCTCATTGTAGTCGGAGAGGAGTGCAAGCAGCCTCATTACCTGTCCTGTAGAGAACAGGCTGTCAGAAACCAAACCAATATCCATTGTTCTTTCTTGAATCCCTTCTCAGATATCTAAACCCTTGCAGACATTAAGTATCACTTAAGATTATAGAGAGTTTATGCTTGATTCATTGTTCAAAGCAATGCTCTGACGTGCATAAGCTTTACAAAACTTTGTTGTTAATGAATACAAACTATTAAAGATGACACAGCTGAGTTATGTTTCTTGTTTTAGTGCTGAGTTGCTAACACTGCCTCATATGACAGTGGCTCTGCTTTTTCCTGTGGTCATCTTCTTCCGGTGCTTCTATCAAAATGCCAGCAAGAGGAGTCAAGAGCATTAGGTAAATGTGGGTTTGCAGAGGAGTTTTGAAGGGCCGAAGCAGAAGACAGAAATAAATTTGTTACATAAATAGATCTGACTATGTGTCTGTAATATGACAATTCTAATCTGATTTTCTGCCTGGGAGCTGATGCCTTCAGTTTGAATCAGCTGTCTGTTGATATGGGAGAGGTGTGTTTTCCTTAAAATTGCCCCTCAATGCTCTCATAATCTTCCATACTAATACTGAAATGTGTGCGTAACAGCTGATGGCGTTGCTTAAAGCTCATATTCTCCTCCATTACCTGAAAATAGGAACCTGTTCATTGTGAGAGTGCTAATGAAATCTGCACAGATTAGGAAATATGAACTACTCAGTCAAACAGAGAGAAGTTTCTTCTTACCTGCCCATCTGTTTTCACAAACTCTGTATCTAACTTCTCAGAGTACAGCGTGCTGATTGTCCATTTTTGTGGCTGTTCATAGCACAGAAATACAAACAGGGTGATATGTTTACACTTTATTATAAAATTTAGATATTTTTCTGCTTAAACCACTTTCACTTCAATCAGGTGCACTTAACTTTCCTTTTAGGAAAAGATTTTTTTTTCAATTTCTGTAATATTGTAGCTAAAAAGAAACCAAAAGGATGAAGGGTTTCAAGTATGGTGCTAAAAAAAACCAAACCAAACAAACAAACAAAAAAAACCTAGTTAAGCTTACAACTCTAATGATCCTGGAAACTTCTGAGACTTAGAAAAGTCCCTACGTGAGACTGAGTTATGATTTAAGAAATGTTTTTTAAAAGTAGCAGAAAATCTCATTTCTTGTTTGCTGAGGGTTATTTTTAAAATATGCTTAACTCAAATAAATCATGTATTAAAAAAATCTCAGAGTCCAGCTCTCCAAATTCATTCTGAGATTGGAGAGCCAAACTGCTTTATCTCCTGCTGCAGCATTATTGAAATTACTGAGTGTTCTCATTGTAAACTGATGCCCTCCTATGGGATAAAAATATATAATTGAGACATGTAACAATTATAACAACATACCACAAGGGGAAAATCCAGGCACTAGCTGTCTTGGCTCTACAGGGTTATTGAGGGAGTCGGGACAAAAATTTTATTGCAAACACAGGGTAAACAGTTGCAATTCCCTAAAACTGGTAGAGAATGGGTTTACTGGGTGTACTATCACTTTTGTTATTTTTTTCATGCTACAGTCACAGTTCCCCAACTGAAGTAATTTTCTTTGATCTGTCTAGACAAATAAGGTTTTCTTCTGGGTTTTATTTTTTAATGGTTTGAAAGTTAAGTGGGTTCTTTGCTTACTTCCATGTTTGCTTGGGTGTATCGAGAGTTGAGATTTGCTGCTGCTATTGTTTCAGGATGTGGGTTGTTCTTTGTGATGTTTTTCAGATGAAGCAGATCAAGACGGACAGCAACATGTGCCAGCATGGATCAGGAAGGGGACATCCTGAAACAAGAAGCCACAAAGTATGTAAAACAATGTGCTTCAGATTAGACTTTTCTAAATGCCCTTCCTCACAGCAGTGCCAAATGTTCTAGCTGGCAGCTCATCTTGAGCTGTCTTTGAAATTCGAGTGATAGACATGATCCTTAAATATGGGACAGTTGGGTACATCAGTGACTGACTGACCATAAAACCCAAAGCAAACATATCACTCACCTTCAATACCTCTTTTTATAAAACAGCAAAAGATACATGTAGAATAGGAGTATAGATCCATATTCTTCACCATGGTAGGGAAAAAAACCCAGATACCTGATGCAATAAATATGTTTTGTAATAATATACTGGATTACAAATGTTTAACTGTGTGATTTAAAATCAATCAATCAATCAATCATAGGCTGCAAAGACAAAAATGCAGAAGTAGAATTTCAGGAACATCACAGATATTCGGTGTACATACTGTTGTATACATTTGTAAGGAAAGAGCATACCTGGTCCCGAACAGCTAAAATATTCACAATCCAAACAAAATGGCAGTTAAAAGGCAACAGAGAGAGAACACTCATGGAGGAAAAACCCACAATTATACTAATCAACAGAAGGCCAATTTACTACCCTGACTGCAGATAAATGCATGTATAACTTGGCTATAGTTCAGAATATGAAGAAACAAGAAACATTACGTCACAGTGCCTTCCTCCTATTTGCTTTCCCATTTGCACGTAAGTTACATTGTGAACTCCTTATAGCATAGGCAGAAGGCGCTCCAGGATCTTAAAATACTGTATGCAGCTCCTAACACAATGACTCTTCAAACCCACAAGCTGCAATACAAATAATGAACAAGTTTCCTCAGCTCAACAGTAATTTTTTTAAATATATTTCCACAGTTATAAATACTGTATAATCATTGACTGGTCTGTGTTGTTAAAGATATTTATTGCATCACTTTCATTCCTATGCCCACCCAGGGTACTCAAGATTCATATTTTAGCATGTCCAGTTAGTGGATGGGGGTGAAGTTGGAAAATACCCACTTGTCTGGCTTTTTTTATGTGAGTTCTAACCTGTCTTGGTTACAAGCTTCAGTTAAGGGAATTACACATCTGCATCGTGCTGCTTTGCTGATACTATGGGTCGGTGGGTTTTCCTGTGTTTCACATCTTCAGTAAGTGTCTGGGTTGAAAGTAAAAAACAAGTCTTCTGGAGCTCCACCCTACAAAGAGATTCTCTGTAACCTGTGCCTGCAGCGCACTGAGACAATAGCCCCAGGGAAGGGACTGACAAATGGAAAGACAAAACGGCCAAGACAGGCCGAGAAAAAGCTCAGGCAACGCAGCTGGAGGGGAGGGCTTTGAAATCTCTCACTGAAACAGGTACCTTTCCGAGGGGTTCCACCTGGGCGTGTACATCTGGCAAAGGTATTTCAGAGGCGAGTATTGAATGAAGGCTCCAGAGCTGGAGTTACTTGGTTTTAGGTAGGATTTTTGAGGAAGACGGTGGCAAATGAGAGTTACCAAGCGTTTCCTTGCGTAGTGTACAGCCGTGCTGTAGATGACCGAGGTGGGGATCCACGGAGCACCAGGGTTTGCTGCTTCCCGCTCCTCCTGTCGCTTCCGGGGCCAGGACTAACTGACTGACACTCTTCGGCAGAGGCACAGAGTAGTCGCAGCCGCTCCCGGGAGGGCCCCCTGCAGGCCGCTTTTGCTGAGGGCCTGGTCTTGAGACACAGCACCACCTAGAGGGGACGTGCGCGGGGGAGAGGCGCCTGGCCCGGCGTGGTTCGGCTTCGGCATGTTCCTCCCCAACCGGTAGCGGGAGGGGCTGCGTACCCGCCTGGGGGGTGCGGCGCTGCTATCCCCGCCGCGTCCCCCAGGCCGTGCCCCCGACCTTGCCGGGGCAGCGCCGCGCCGGGCGTGGTCGGGCTGGGCCGGCGGAGCGGGGCGGGCGCTGTCCGCGGTGCTGAGCGGCGGGGCGGCAGGAGGCACCGCCCGCGACATCGAGGAGTGTAACCCTTTTCAATGTGCCGCGGAAAACCCGCTGGTCGTCATTGTCTGGCTCATTCCCCTGGCTGGCCTCAGCTTCTCCGAGGGTGCAAATATTTATGTTAAAACATGTCTATTTACTACAGACATACTCACTGCTGGAAGGCCAGTGGGCAGGAATGACCGAGTGCACATGCTGTGTGCCTGGCGGGCACGGAGCCAGCCGGGTCGAGCCTTGCAGCGACTGATGGCTTAGGATTTCTTTGCGTGATGTTTCGTTGACTCTTTGCACTGCAATCCTGTGATGATTTCCTACGAATATTTTTTTGGCTGTGGGTTTGGAGAATTATTTTTTTTTTACATTTATAATGACAGTTAGCTACAGTTATGTTATTATTTTTCACGCTCTGCACTCTGCAAACATTTCTTCCAATTGGTTGAAACCACCTTTAAAACGATGGCTGGAAGTAGATGGAAAAAGGCCATGTCACCCAGAGCTGCTTTTAAAGCCAACCTTGAAGGTTGGCTTTAAAAAGCTGGCTATTATGTTATCGGTGTTTCCATTACATATCCAGTTCCCGGAGAGTAGGTGTGCTGGGCAAAGCGATCGTCTTGGCTACTTAATGCTGTCAGTCGGCCGGTCTGTTTTCCAAAAAGGGCTGTAAGTTTTTGCTCTTCCTTAGAGTCCTTCAAGAAGGACACGTTGCTGCTCGTTGTGCTGCCCAGCACCCCCTGCACGGAATGACATTCTTTGACTCCATCGGGCTGTTTTCCCTCTTCCCGTCTCATTGCAGATTCCTCCCAGCCCCTTCCGTGCCATCTTTGTGAGAAGGGTTCGGTTTAGGCATCTACGCAGCTACCGCGACGTGCTGAAATGTAGCACCGCGGTCACCACGGCAAAATGTTGGCGAAGCATGTCTGGGGTTTCGGATGGAGAAACACAGGTTTGGGGTTGTCGGGGGTACAAAAAACCAAGGTTGTCTTAATGTTTCTCGTTTTAGCAGAAGGACGTCTGGTACAAAATCGTCATCTAATGACAACGGTGAGGGCAGGTCACAGAAACCCAGGTGTTCCCCTGAGGCCGGGAAGACCAGAAGAGCGGCGGTGCCTATGCCTTTGCCACCCTCTGGTGGTTGCTGGCAGCCGGCCGCGGGGACCGCGGGGCGAGCTGGTATGACACATCGAACCCTCGGCACCGCGAAGCGGGACGAGGGGGAGTTTGCTAAGCTATAGCTCACATAGACCCCGCCTGGCTCATTCTGGGCCCCTACCGTGAGCAGGGCAGGGTTGGGGCCGCAGGAACCGACCGAGCGTGAGTTCGGTCCCGTCGCCTCCGCCGGTGCGCTGATGTGTGCGGTGCTCTGCTGCCTGTTGGCACAGCAGGCGACCTCAGGTCAAGCCAGTGCTATCTAGGGAAAGCCTCCCGCGTCGTCCGCACAAGGGACTCAAAGAGTGACTCGGAAGGCAGAAACCCTTCCCTGGGGTGCCGCCTCCGCGGCTGCTGGGCAGCTTCATCCGCCACCCTCGGGGCGAAGCCAGCCCGGCTGCAGCCGAGGCCGGGTGAGCCGCCCCCTCCCCGCCCCAGCCGGTCTCCCCGGCGGTCCACAGCCCCCGTGAGGAGGGGGTGGCGGCAGCCCCGTGACTCATGCCTGCGTCGAAGCAGATCAACCGGAGATTCACGCTTTTAAAAAAAGCAAATCTGAGCACTTCTGGAAAAAAAAAAGGTCATCTCGCATTAAATTCCGCGGCGCGATTGGTATTCCGACGTCGTTTCTGGCGGAGTTTATAAGCGGCGGGTCGCTCCCAGGCTAGAGTCGCCCTGCCTGCCTGGACTCCGGCAGTAAGATTGTCCGCTCGCCCCCTCGGTAAGTCCTCTAAACAGCATCCTATTTTTTTCAAACCTTCGGGAACCTCTTTCAGTATCTGAAGCTTTTTTATTCCCCTAAAATCGGGTTTGGTCACTGTCGTACCTATAGAAGAATAACGGGTATTTTGAGACAGCCAGCGCCTTAGACATTGTGTTAACCTGTTACTTCACTTCCAGGCATTGTGTAGCGAATCTCTTCGGCTTTACGGTTGTTTTCTTTTTCCTCTTAAAAAAGTGAAATGCCTGCTTTCCATTGAAATAATTGATTCGTCGCGTTTACACGCGGGCGTAAATTCGCCCAGCAGTGGAAATGAATTGGTAGCTACCGACTTGAAAAAAGCGGCTAACAAAGAAAGCGTTCGTTCGTTACCGCGACCTTCATTTTATTTACAAGGGGAACAAAATAAATCGCAGGTAGCCGTGGGGACAAAGAGACGAGCGGGGTACTGACCCGACAATTTTCGATCAGCGACCCTGTATTGGTTATCGGAGCGCCTTGTCCGCCAGGAAAGAGCTGAACATCTGGCGAGGAGCGAGGGCTGGTCCAGCACCTTCCTTCCACCAGACAGACATGCCTTCTCCTGCCTTTTATGCGGCTGAAGCGAGCGCGGGCACGGGAGAGAGAGATGGTTAGTGCTGGAGCACGTACTGGTCCCGATCTTCTGAAGCGTGTGTGCAAATACAAATGTGTGTGGCGACTGTCACTGGACCTGAGCTAAATGCACCTTTGTGGTGGCGAGGGTTTATCTGTCAGTCTTTCCTGAATGCTTAGCCTGACGCATGTTTGGGTCTCGGATGATAACGCACAGAAACGGGGTCCGTTTGGGATTGTAGGTCGTTTGGGCTAGTAATTTCGAAGCCCGCTTTGCACGCTGGTTTCCATTTGACGCCACATGATTGCCCTGCTCAGCGGCTACCGATATAATTGCGATAGACTTCATGCTCTGCTAAACCCGTCATTCAGGCGAGGGCGGTAGCGCCTCGGCATCCAGCGAAGGGACAATTTGCGATTCAGCCTGTCGAGGCATTTTCCCTGCGCGCCACTTGCGCCCGGCCCCGCGGCCCCGGCGCGGCCAGCTCCCGCCTGCCAGCCCCTGCTCGTCCTGCCGCCGCCCCGGGACCTCTGTGCCGCCCGGCCTCCGGACGGGACTCCGGTGCGGTTCTCCAGGAGACCAGACTAAAAAACGCCTTTTCTTCCTTTCAGCAAATTCCTTGCTGCCCACCGCTCAGAGGAATATCGGAGAACACCCGCGCTCCGGGTACCGGGGCTTTTTCTGAAGGGATGGCTTCCTCCGCTCCCTCATCCTCCAACGACGCTCCGGACCCCGCCCCAACTAATTTACGACCTACAAGTAGGTTTTAATATTTTCCTCGTTTACAGTGTTTTGGATGCTTTCTCCACACAGATTTGGAAATAATAATTTCGAAACGAAACGATAAATCCATGAAGCCCTGTTCCGCGCCGTTAAGCAATGTGCGGAAAGTGCTCTACACAAAGAAACCATCTTCCTGGTGGGAGTGGGAGAGGTTGGTCCGTGGCTAATAAGACACTGAGAGGAAAAGCCCACCTCAGCGGCTAGAGCTGCCTTTATTTTATAGCCACATTTGTGGAATTTATACAAAAATCTGATCACCCGGATGGAGGAAAAAAAAAAAAAAAAAAAAAAAAGGGGGAAATTGTAAGGAGTGGGGGGAAAATGAATCCGGTTCATTCAAAGGACGAAGGTATAACAGTGAATTAAAGCGGGGGTGTGTGTGTCCCCTTACATTTCATAAATGCTAATGCTGCAGCTTTCTTTCAGCCTACGCTGAAGCCTGTAATCAAGCGAAATTTGGATGCTAATTGTGGCTTTTCAAAGCCTTGTATTCCTAATTGCTCTGAATTCCCCTTGAGTTATTGAGGTGTGAGTGGGAAGTAGAGGCTGCTGCAGGTGGATAGAAAATCAGTTTATAGCCCTGCCAGGCAATTCAGGCCGTCGCCTACTGAAAACAGATAAAAAAAGAGGCTCAATGCTATAAAGCATCAGAGACAAAGAGCAGGCAACGTTAAGAAATGAAAGGTTGTCAGGCACAGCAAAGCGGGGAATAGCTTTTACCCTGAAAGGGCTACGAGGCACGAGCATTGGAGTCATTACTGTCATTATTCTGCAACTGGAAGGAACGGGGGAGGGGGCGAATGGCAGCACTGGGTCTTGTTCCAGGCGGGGGTGACAGGCACTGCTGCCTTAGTCTGAGGTGTCACACACAGAAATCGAATTAACTGGCAACACGGCTGAAAACGAGATAACCTCTGACAGCAGTAACCCGCCCTTCCTGCCCGGGGCTTCGTCTCTGCCCGCCTGGGGAGCGCCCCTGCCGAGGGCTTCTCTGCCCGGCAAGCAGCGCCGGTGCGCTTCCCGAGCTTCTCCCCTCTGGGGGCCGGGCCGCTGCCCTCCCCGCCCAGCTGAACCGCCCCCGCCCCTCTGCCGCCCTCTCCCCTCACGCCCCAATGCTCCTTCGGCCTCATCAGCGTCCCCCTAGTTTCCCGGTCTCCTCTCGGGTCCGCCGCGGCCAGCGCTGCGACTGCCCGGAGTTGCGGGCGAGGGACCGAAGAGACTAGGCTGGGCCCTGGGCCGACGCCGGCCCCCCCTCCACTTCAGCCCCCGGTTTCGCTCCCCGTCCCTCGGGCTCAGCTGGGACCGGCCGGGGTGTGGCCGAGCCGTGGCTCCCAGGGGCTGGGAAAAAGCGTGTCCGCTCCGTCGGAGCGGCCGCGCCCCCGGCGCTGACCCCACTCAGAAGCCTTTCGGCGGTGTTTCCTCTGGCGTGCCGGGCCAGCGGGCGAAGAGCTGCCGGGCCCGGGTCCGCCATGTAGTGGGCCATGCCGGCGAGCCGCGGGGCACGGGTGTGCTTCGGGGTAGGTGCCGGGCCGAGAGCGTCCCTATTGCGGCCGTCGGCGGCTCGTCAGTCCGGCCAAGGCTTAGTCATTCAAAGTCAGATCATCTAGTCAAATACTATTTTTCACCCAATTAATTCCTGAACTCTTTCGTGACCCCATTTCACGCCACTTTATTTTAAGCTGCCACTTCCCTGGAGTCCCGCCAGTAAATTATTAGATGTTCGGGTCCCGGGTGCCTTTCCCCTCTCTTCTCGACGGCACAGCGTGTCATCTCCCTGTCAACCGCGTCCGGCACGCTGTGGCGCCGCCGGGGTCGGAAAACCACAGTTCCTCCCGACAAGGGGGCCGCGGGAGTGTGCAGGGAGCCGGGAGGGCGGCACGGCAGCCGGACAGGTCGGCCGCCCCAGGGGAACGACTCTGTGCTCTCTTCCAGCTTACGACTCATGGTGCGGCGTGGCTCACGGGTGCACCAGGAAAATCGGGCTGAAGATATGTGGTAAGTCCACCCGTGCCTCGCCGTGCGATACCCCACACACCCACGCATCGCGTCGCGCCCGGCCTTTGTCGGGGCCCTCCCGCGGCGGGCGCCACCGCACTCGGGACAGAGCCGACCGAGCGGCCCCGGCTCCGCCCCCGGGCAGCGGCCCCCGGGTGCCCCCTGCCGGCCGCTCCGTGGCTCCGCGGTCCCAGTGCTGACACCGGCAGCCGTGCTCTGTGGGGTTTGCTTTGGCCGAAGCCTGGTCCGCCCTCTGAGGGACGGCTGCGAGCTCTGCCGCCCCTCCTGCGGTAAGCGTGGGAGTGCATGCTCCGGCCGACCCCGGCGGGGGGCGTGCAGGCCCCGCCGGGGAGGTCGGCGGCGAAGAACGAGCAGAGGATTTGGCCGTCTTTCACTGTCTGGAATTTTTCAACCTTATCTGACTAGAAAATACGGATCTCCCGGGGGAGAAAAAAAAAAAAAAAAGATTAACGAGAGCCTTATTAAAGAGCAATTCATCAGCTTGCTGTAGTGGTAAGATAGCGCTGGCAGACAGTCAGCGCGCAGGCACATGAAACGCAGGAAAGGAAACAAATGCACAATCAGATCGCAACGTTATAGCAAGAGATTCATTTGCAGATAACAAGCTGTCTTCCTTCTCCAGATCTCTCAGTAAGGCCTTCACTTTCGGAGACAAACAGTCAAGTCTTCCTTTTCTGATGGGGAAAATCGCTCATCTTAACCCGTGCTCCTTATGAATAGAAATTATTTCCCATTTCGCCCAGCTACCTCTTTTTGGGGGGATGGGAAATTATTTATTGGGAGAAACGAGCCTTTTTTCAAATCAAAGATGTATTTAAACCTCTTGCTTTACTTGCCCGAGTCGAAGCTCATTCACTAAACGTTTTGTTACCTGGGAGTCTGAACTGGAAAAGAATCAGACTGCGAATGTTTAGCCCTGTGTCTATTAGAGGTTTCATTGGTACCCGCAGGCGACATTAACGAGTAGTCGCTTAGTTCTATAAATAGCTCCCGATCTAGGTTTAATGGACCATTTCCCTACCAGTCCCTTCAGTGGCTGGAGCGATGGGCTTTTTCATCATCATTTTAATTTAGCCCGGCAAGCAGAACTGATAAAGTAACGCACCGTTAGGCTTATTCCGTGTTGCTAGACTACCAGGGTTAGGGAGGGACATCGCAGCTTCTCTCACTGAGATCAAATACACTGGAAATTAAATATCTCATCATTTTGAATTTGATAAAGGCAAAAGAGGGTGTAGTAGAGGCTTTGTGAAGGAAGTTCAAAACAAGCGGTCCTGATGTATTTTTAGCTCGGGTTTGGTGCTCGGTTCTCCTTGTTTTTTTGTTTCTTCTCAGTTTTACACGAAAACTATACCCTAGTGACATTGATTCGGAATAATCAGATTCTGTCGTAACCACTGTTTCTGCTCGTATAAGCCCTCCCACTTGAATCTATCCCTTTCACAGAGAGGGAGGGTTGCCTTCAGTGAATACATAGGGTGAAGTATTAAGGTTGCCAGGAATCCTAATTAAACGTGCTAAACAAGTTGATTGACTATTACAGATAATGTCCTCTCGTCCTTACCTTTCATAAGGCATCATTCCAGACCCTAAATATTTCGCAGTCACAAAGCTATAGTAAACCACACATCTCGGAATTGTTCTCTCTATGGGTATCACACAGAAATCGATTAATTTTGAATGCGAACTTTAAGTAAGGGTTAAGCTCAGAGAAAAGGCAGGTCTTGGAACAATGAGGCTATTCTTCCACTTGTGTCGTGTATTAAGTGTTTGACATTTTCAGTAATTGCGTATCCAAGATGTGTGTCATTTCTTCTCAAACAACTGACCGGTTTAAAGTTTGGCTCTTGTCCTTTCTATTTGAAAGCCACCACCTAAAAAGAGCCCTGCCGCTGCCACTCCCCCACGCTCTTGATATCTGCACACATCCATTTTAAAACAAACAAACAAAACACAACCAAACGTATTTTAAAGCAGTTTAAAGTATGGGCAGATTTTCCCCCGGTCAGGAGTTGCATGCTACACCTTTCGCTCCCACCTCAACAACTATTATCGCTGCTGGGACCGATCCTGCTAACATTTGCTTAGCATCAGTGGAAATACTCGACGTAGTGAAACTGCTCAGGTGCGTCTTCAGCTGTTTGGACCCGGCCAGCTGATGGTTCCCAGCCCGGCGAGCAGCGCAGGAGAGTAGGATTTCAAAAGCAGCCACGTGAATTAGAAACTCAACTCGTCTCTGGAGCCGGTGGGATTTATGCTGCCAAGTCACGCAGGCGGTGCTGTAACCCCTCGGCCGCCGAGGGAACCAGGATCTCCTGCAGCGGCCACCGATGTACATCGACTGGGACCCCGGCAGATCTGACTCTGCCGTGGAATCTGGGGTCCCCGCAGGGCACAGATGTCGGAGAGGAAGGTGCCTTGTGTGGGGCCTGATATGGAATCACGCCGGATTTTTGGTCATGTTGGGGACCGAGGGACTCCCTCGACAATCTGGTCTCACTCGGCTTTTATAAACTCAGTCTCTTGAAAGGCATTGATGAAAATACCTGTCAGTGGAGCACCTGCGGGAGGCAGCTGCTGTTGAGGAAGGCTGTGCTCCCTGATGCTACAGAAGAAGCAGCACGAACGCTATTTCTTGCGCTGCTGCTTGCTGGATCTCTCCTACACCGACCTTACTTTTCACATAGGACACAGATTAAAGGTTTGCTACAGTTACGCGCTTCCCCCAACGCATGGAAGGAGCCCCCGGCAGCAGGCTGCCGCATTTCCATGCAGCCCGGGATGCGAATCGGCGCTGGGGAACATCGGCCACCATCCCGGGGATGGAGCTCGGAGAACAAGCGGGTCACTTCGGGCTTGCTTTATTTAGTCTCCGCCCTCGAAGCGCCCCACGCGTGGCCGCTCAGTCTCGCGGGCCCCACGCTGCCAGGCCCCGTGCGAAGCTCCTGCGACCCGCAGCTGATCCCCTCTGCCGGCTTCGGTACACACCCAACAGGGCCGGGGAGACCCCGCGGCGAAAATCCGCCGCCAAGTCGATTGGGCGAGGGGTGAGCACCCAACCTGTTGTCACCTCCACCTCCCTGGCGCAGCTCTAGCTAGTCCAGATCCTTCAACGTAGCCCCGGCTTCTGGGAGCCCGATGCGAGCCGAACCGGCGGCAACCGCAGCCTTTCTCCGTTACTAAAGCTCTGCCCCCCCTCCACTCTCCCTTCCTCACCGGAGCCTTCGAGAGACGAGTGCCCACACCCCGAAAAGAGGCCAATTCTACGGCGAGGAGTGCGTCTGTCGGAGTGAGCGCTGCTGCTCTTACAGACGTCTCTTCTCACGTAACTATTCCCATTAAGCATGGCCACCGAGAGCCTAGAAGAAAGACAAATGGAAAAATAAAATGAAATGAAGCCACAGGACCCGAAGAAAATGGATTGTTGCGGAATTCAGTCTAGACCGCCCCTGTTTCGGTATCAGCTGCTCCACCTCAGGAGCAGGCGAACAGCACTAGCTGATGCTGGAGCTAGTGATCGCTGCAAGGACCGTTAAAAGGAGTAACAACAAAACTAAAAATAAAAGTAACCCCTCATCGTTCCTGGACTGCTACTTTTAATTTATGCACGAAGAGAGTTTCCCTCAAATACCCGTCGGGGCTCCGGGAAGCGGGGGCACATGGCCGGGAAGCAGAGGTTCGGTAAACGAAGTTACGGCGTTGGTTTTCCTCCCTGCAAAGTCCTTCTTTCTGGCGTATACCCCCAGCAGCGACGAGTGTTGCTTTCAATTGTTACTTGTAAAAGAAAGAAAAAAAGAGGTCGGCGCTGCCGTATTGCCTCCTGCAGACGTACAGGCACACTCACTACCAGCCTGGGAGGTCAAAATCCGTTGCCTTCATTAATAACGAAAAGCACAACACTATGCGTGGTTTAGTGGTCATGGATTTAAATAGATCAAATCCTGAAAATAAATTATTCTCCCTGCCTTGTTTAAGTAGACAGGTCTCGTTACTCGCCCCGGGCTCTGCGTGGCGCTCGCCGCAGTAATTCTTGGGGCGAGTGGGGTTTTTATTAACAACAGCAGTTGTGATCTGATCCGGCGCGCCGGGGCTTCGTCTCCGGTGAGAGCACAGCTTTCGAAACCCTGGGAATGATTAGTGTTAGTATCAAAGCATCTTTTCAGGTGGAACATCCGCATCTCATGAATACATGCTGGCACGTGCTGGTAACAGAAAAGGTGGGGTTGACGAGTGCTACCGGTGTCCTTAGAGCTCTGTAGCTGTCAGGACGGCTGCTCCAGAATGGCTGCTTGTTCTCATGCCTTTTGTGCGTGAGAGCACCACGAGGAGAACTGAAAGTGGCCCTCATTTAAATCATACATCATTGCCCCTGTGTACTAGGTCCATAAACTTCGCCTACAGGCTGAAATAGCATTGACTCATCCTGAACTCTCTTCCAGTGGCTGATTACTGAAGTGGAATCTGTCTGATCGACTTAATAAGAATTTACCACTGCACTAAATGACGAAAATTTGGTTTTTTGCATGGCTGCGTTTTTGCAGTTGATGGCATTTTGAGCTCTCCCTCCTGGAGGCAAATAATCCCCATAAATACTCTTATTCCTGACCTCATTAGTCAGATCCAGAGCCAACACCGCTTTGAACTGTTGTCTAGAGAGCTGCTTTAGATATTTCTAAACATGTTGGCAAGTGAGAAAACTCTAACCTGTGCACCTTACAATAACAATGTAGGGTTCCTCCAAAGGACCAACAGTCTGGAAGACAAGGGCCGGATCGTCAGCTCCCTGAAGGAAAGGCAGTCCTCCAAGAGCATGTTGGCGTGCGAGAACAGCGAGAAGGAGTCCAGGTTCCGGCGCACCGAGACAGACTTCTCCAATTTGTATGCCAGAGGTAAACGATTTTTTACAGCCTCTGCTTGCTCCAGGTCGGGCACGTCGGTTAGTCGTCTGCCCTCGCCTCCCTTGGAAGTGTAGCTATGTTCAGACCGTGCTTTTGCTTGGTTGTTTTTGAAGGAAGCTCTGTGTTTGTGTGTGTGTGTACGTCTGTGTGTGTATGTTTGTGCGTGTTTGCTGGGAGCCGCACTGGCGATGTGTACACGTTTCCTGAAACGCAGTTTTACGTACTTTGGGCTGATCCCCTGCAGCTCAGCTCCAGCCGTTCCCCTGGGGTCACTCCAGATCCAGCCTCTGGGAGGAGAGTAGTTTTATGTTTTATTTCCTCTTCAGTAAAATGGCAATGAAGCTGTGATTACTGGTGTTGGACCATTAACGATGAGGGTGGGAAAGGAAATCAGTCCCTTTGAAGGGGGCGGGGATAATGAAAGGGAACGTTGCAGGAGAAGGGCAGGGCGGATTTGGGGTGCTTTTGTTTCCCGGAAGGTGAATGCCTTGCCCAGCGTTAGCGTTGCAGGGTGTGCCTTTGGCCGGGCTGCCTCGGAGGTGCCCCCGCTATTCCCGTGGGCGTCCTGGGCTCACCCTTCCCCACCGGGTGAAAGGGGCCGGGCGCCCCGGGGGCAGTGGCGAGTTTCACATCCCGGCTGCGTCGAGGCCGCGGCTTCCAAGTCTTGGAAGCGCTGCGGGCGGCTGAAGATGGTTCATCTCTGCCTCTCAGTCAGAGCAACCGTTGACATCTGGTTTGCCCCACAGATTTGCTGCCCGCCAAAAATGGCGAGGAGCAAACCATGCAGTTCCTTCTGGAGGTCGTGGACATCCTCCTCAACTACGTGAGGAAGACATTTGACAGATCCACCAAAGTGCTGGACTTCCACCATCCGCACCAGCTTCTGGAGGGCATGGAGGGCTTCAACCTGGAGCTCTCGGACAACCCCGAGTCCCTGGAGCAGATCCTGGTGGACTGTCGGGACACGCTGAAATACGGAGTGAGGACAGGTAGGTTCTCGCACACTACTCTGTATAGTCATGGGGCTTTTCTGTGGCGCCCACGGTGAAGAGAGCGGGCTTGAGCCCACAGAGGTAAGCCCACACCCTCTCCATGCTCGACTCTGTATCTCTGAAAGCACAGCTCCAGGGCTGTCTGCAGGCGCTGAAAATGTCTCTGCTCAGAAACTTCTGTTACTGATGCTCCATCCGTCCTCGGCGGGCAGGGCTTGGTGCTGTTTGCAGAGCCTAGAAACAAGTTTTTAAGACGTAATCTCTTTCACTTGATAAAATGCGAGCTGTCTGTATCTCCGGGGAGCAATATCATTAGGTAAATGAGGGCATAAATGACAATGAATTTGCAGTTTTTCTTCTTTATGTTCACCAGACATTTAATGAAAAAGAGACTGAAATCCTAGCAATCATCAATAAAGGAACCCCGTGGATTTCAACCCATTACGCAGGAGCCCCGTCTGTCCAGGTCCTTCTGAATCATATAGAAATGCCCGTTTACGATCACTTGTTTGTTTGTTCGTTTGTGGGTTTTGTTTGTTTGTTTTACTGTGTGAGATGTAGCCAGACTCTTGGGCAGTCTGTGCTCTTTCAGACTGTTTGGCCTGAAATGTTTCACATACGTATGGGCACAAAGGTCGGCTGGCAACAAGCCCTAACTGCTGTACGTACCCCAGCAGATGTGGAAGTGGAGCGATAAGGGCGTGGGGGCCGTGTCTCCCCTCCCGGGTCCTGCTCCAGCGTTTCGGAGCTGCTGAGCTCTGCCCGGCGAGCTGATCTTCCCGGCGTGGCTTGGCGCGGCGCGGCGAGTGCTGCTGCCATGGCGGGCGGCGGTACCCCCGCGGAACAGGCGCTTAGTAGCCTCTGGCTGGGCATCTGCGACTTACGGCTCCTAAGGGACGGGGCGTTGCCTTCTGCACTCGGTATTTATGCAGCTCTGACAACCCAGTTCACGCGTTGGAGAAACAAAATCTTGACGACAACCGTGGCGGTTAGTTTCCTGGGGTTTTGTTTGTTTGGTCGTTTGTTTGGGGGTTTTTATTTGTTTGGTTTTGTTTGTTTGGTTTTCCTATTTACGTGGTGGTTTGATTTAGTCAAGAGTGACAAGGACATATTTTGATTTTGTGTCCTTAATCAGAGTAGTGTATTTCGCTCCGAAGTCCGTGGGTTGTTGAACAGGTGGCCTGCAGTAAAGCCAGTCACTGAGGTCTGTGTGCTTGCGCCGTTATTTTGCCATCGATTGCGACGGGATGTCGAGCAAGCTTTCCCTCTCAGCCCGACCTCCCCTGGAGCTTTGACAGGACCGGCAGGATCTGTCTCCGGGATCCGGGGTGCAGGTATTCGATCAGACACAAGCTTTGTTCAAAGCAGTACCGGGTACAGCTTTAATGAAGAGCTGCTCGAACCGTGTGGCGACCCCCGAGCACATGTTCTGGCTTTCCACACCCCCCCCCCCCCAGCACCCACCTCTTTCCCCAACCCCCATCCACCACCAACCAGTACACCATAGACCGCAGCCCCCACGCGTGGATAAACGGATCCCAGCA
>JANHGN010000997.1:116173-173788 GCA_024605025.1 Megaceryle maxima | reverse complement strand
AATAAAAAAAAAAAAAAAACAACAAAAAAACCCCCAAAAAACATCATATGTCAGTATTATGTGGAAAAAACCCCTTTCTTTTCCCAGTAAAGTTCACTTCTTAATATTCTATAGCTAAATTCCAGAAAGTTTTAAAATATATTTTTATAAACTTGGTTATTTGTTCAATGAAATGAACTTGCAATTGCTTACAGATACTCTGTGAGCAAAACAAATAAGCACATCTGATAATCTGATGTTATTTATAACCCTAAGAAAAAGGTTCCCTAGCATATGTGCAAATATAAAATATAGAGCCCCCAGGGCCAGATTATCAGATGTCCTGAAGACACGATACTAAAGGTGTGTTGATATATACTGTTTACAGTTGGTTGTTGAAAATAGCATCAAAAAGTTTTTATACAGGCTTGCAACTATTTATAATACGCCAAGTTGAGAAAATCCATTTGTGTATCTTTCTCTTATCTAAGGAGATTTTAAATGATAGAAGATTCGTGTGATTTTTAAATTTTATTTTTAATTTAAAATAATGCATCATTCCATTGTATTGATCATTGCTGTTTTCAGGTGTTGAAATCAGAGCCCAGCAGAACTGATCCTGTTGTCTTAGTTCATTCAAAGTTTAGTGACTTTTGGGAAGTGGAAATAAAGAACTCAACTTACAAGGCTTGATCCTATTGTCATGTATACACAGAACCATAGGTAATAAAAATACTGAAGGAGCAAAATTTTAACTTAATATGTGCAAGTGAAGCATTCATCATTTGTAAAAAGGCTAAAGCTCAGTAGTGATGGATTGTGTGTTTTATTAGTGTTTCTTGGTAATTTGCAGTGGTTTACTTAATAGATAAGGACCACAGTATTTTTTTGTTGTTGTTGTTTTAATTCTGCCATTAACTTGAACAAAACATATTTATGATTTAAGAGAATTTTCTTTTTCTTCTTTTGTATCTTCTAAGTATCTTTATTGACTAATAGCATCTGACATATATTTTCATTTAATTGAAAAGTTTGAGAAGTGCTTTATATACTTAATGACATACTTTAAAATCACTACCCCGTAATGAAGTCTCTCAGGTTGTCCATTCAGAAAAACAGAATCCTGGGACAAGAAACAAAGGCTACTGCAGGCATTAAGACTGCAGCAATATTGTAGGTCAGTAGAATGGAAATTTGTAAGCTTACTGAAGCTCCAGGTTTAATATCCCAAATGTTCCTAGAGCACTGGAAGGCATATCAGACTTGAACGTAGCAGCATACTGCCACCTAACATCACAGACAGCATAATTTCAGTTCATCTGCACCGCAGATCCACTCAGGATTTTTTTTCCCTGTATTTTAGACTGTCCATCCAAACTATTTAAGTGCATTTTGTGAGGATCATAGATCAGAGTCACTTATACAAGGGCTAGAACCAAGCAAACCATCCAGATAGAGGCAATCCTTCTAGGAGCAATCAAGCTCTGAAGTTGATAAAATTGTCTCAAAATGAGTCTTAGATGATCTCAGTGTAAAGACCTGCAAGATCTGCTTCCCTCCCTTGCCACAAACACTCACATGCCCAGCAAGGACAGGCATCCCATCCAGGATGCAGCTGAAGAGGTCCCTGCCTCCCTCTGGTTACTTTGCCCTAAATCTGGTAGCAGACTTACTGGTGCCTTAATTTCCTACAATATTTCAGTCCCAAGGATGTTTGCTGGTTTAAGTAATTCAGAAAGCAGGTCATTGGTGAGAAACCTCATCCTGATGGAAAAGGACTAAGGTCTGTTTATGAGAGCAGCTTGTGTATGAGGGAGGAGGAGAGCAGTCTTCAGAAATATAACCTAAAGAAGACTTAAGGAGCATGGAAAGGAATGAGCAGAAGTCGTCATTAGCCTTCCATGAGCAAAAACATCTCTTGGGGCTTCTTGCACTAAAGCTAAGGGGAATGTTTGGTCCCAAGTGGATATCGCACAGGTAAAGCCTCTAAAGAGAGGGGCTCAGAAAGTGATGTCTCTTCAGGTACCAACACCTTTTCCTTCACACATTTAGAGGTTGTTTGACAATATCCATCTGCATATTGACACATCTTGACCCTGTTTACTTGTAGGATCTGACAGGATCACAAAACTAATGCGACAGGCTGCAATACACTTAAGATTGAAAGATTCCCATTTCTACTTCAGTGTTCAGGTCAATGGAGTCACTTCAGAATTACATTTATGTTGCCGAGAGAAGAATTTGGCCAATCGCCCACTCTGTCCAGCACATTAAATTGAAAAATAATGTAGCTAGCAGTTGTTAATACCCATTTCCTGCCAATAACCTTAGAATACCCCATTGCTAGGAGATACTCCTGACCTCGCTTTGTGAGTCTCACCTCATAATGGCACTAGCCAGTAAGCCTTTCCAGTGCTTCGTTCTTAGTACTCAACATACCAGATTTACTGACATCAGACTTAGTTGTATGCATGATGGACAGAAGAAAAATAAGCCCTCTTAAATATATGCTGTTTATGTAAGGCAAGTTTGCATTAATGGAAGATACTCAAGCTCATGGATTTTTTTTTAAAAGCAGATTTAAGCAAGCTCTTTAAAACTTAGAAGCTATTTTTCAACTTCCTTTTAATTGAATTAAGAAATTAGTGTCCTGTGTACAGTGCTCAACCACATATTGATGTGAAGATATGATGATTAAAGAGCAAACGAGCAAGAAAAACCCAAAAGTCTTAATCCACTTTTCATCATCAAGCCTATGTATGTTCTTGAGTTGAGGGGTAGGAACTTTGGGTAAGACCTCACCCTGAGAAGTATTGGGTAACAAGGACTTTGGCTTCTGGGTCAATGGCAAAACCCCATGCATAGTACTTCAGAATTAAAACTGATCCACAGTGAAGTCTCTGATATGAAATAATTTTTAAATAGAGTAAATTGTTGTTCTTATGTTTGTTTTAACGAAAAATATTAGGAAAACAATTTTCTTTTAAAAGTTTAATTCTCATGTTTATGTAGTAGTAGGACTTTGTGTTCAAAACCAGGCAATATGACTGAATTATTTATGTAGCAGCTTTCATGTTGGTTTTTTTTCTGTGGATTTATTAGCGTGTCAGTTTGTGTGCTGGAAGCCAGATTCTTCTGTGTATGGTGCAGTGCTGAACAGAACCCCTGCTTGGACTCTCAAATCAGCACTTAAGATGCAACCCTCAGTAGGATTCATACCATTTCCTCCCCAGACTCACCGGATATATAGTCTGAGCTTTCTTGTTGAGCCTGATGCATTCAGTAGAGGTAATTTCTTCTTTAGGGACCCAATATGGTGTTCTTCTTATAGTGTAGGCAAGAATTGAGTTCATGCATCAAAAATGTCTTCTGGCATCTTCAAGTGATCTATTCTCCACATTCTTCTGTACTTGTGGGTTTCAGGTCTGGGATATGACAGCACTTCTATGTGCAGAGCAAACTGTTAACATGTCATTTGTTCCAAGGCAAACTGCCTGCGATAGTGTAGTTTAGCTAAAGAAGAGATGATACGACCAGTCTGTGTAAGGCTGGCTGAAGTCCCTTGGCCATGCAGATGACAAGGGTCTTCCCCTATCAGGCAAAATGTGCTCTTTGCTGCAGAAAGAAAATACGCGTGTCGCGGAGAGAGCTAAAACATAATTCAGTGGTATTTTTACAGGCACTGTGATGTAGGAAAGCTTTGACTCAAAATGGAATTGGTCCCCAGTGTGTTTGACATTTCTTCAATGGGTAAATTGCACTAACCTGGTTTTATGTTTTTACTGGAAATCTTTGCCATTTCTTGAGTTATCTGGCAGTATATAGCCTTTATCACCCCCCCCCCGCCATGTTACACCTGTTTAACCCTTGATATTTACAGCTTCTGTGGCACGTTTGTTCCAGAATGCTTGCTACAATTTTCTTTTCTCATTTATTAAGCAAGGATGTTAATACATCATTTTACCAATGAAAACTGCCACTTCATTAAAATACAGTGCAGTCAGTCTCTCTCTGTTCTTGAACTTTGGGTTTGGGTCAGATGGCTCTGCAAAGGTATAAGCAGCAGGCTGTGACCCTCAAGGTAAATTCCAATCCAGTTAATGTCACTAGGACTATTACAGTGTCTAAAACCAGGAAGAAAACTTTGTTGTTTTTTTTTTTTTTAATTCCCACAATTTGTTCATGAAGCTCCTTAAGTGATATGAAAGAATCTATTTGGATGATAAACTGTTGTTAAGTGGCTGAAACGCCAAAATGTAAGCAAGGTATCAAACTATTGAGAAACAATGGCACTGTTGGATGTTATTGGTTTGGAAATTGGTCAGACTGTGCCAATAAGTCAAATGTCTTCCCTAATGACTCACCACATACAATTACAATGATAGGAAAGATTCTTTGTCCATCTTCTTGAACTTGTTTTGTCCATTCCACTTTCCTTTACTTATTAGAGAGAATGGAATCCATGAATTAGTTACTCGTCTTGCTCTTTCTGAGATTGACAATGTGGCTAGAATAAAAATTTTTTTTAGGAAAGGAAGCAGTGTCTGTGGTATACAAGCTTCCATTTGATGAAAGAAAAATATCTGGACTGTGGTGACCAGAAGGTCTGCCTGCGGCTGGATTTCAGAGATTTGTTGATTTGCTAACAGGATGTATAATCTTTCACATTTTCAACTTTGTTTCACCCATTAAAATCTGCTTACTGATACTTTCTGCATAAACAACTTGCTTATATCAGTCAGGGCATTTTTTTTAAGATTCACAAGGTTATAATTTAAATGTCCCTATGCTCTTCTCAGCCTTGAGAAGAGAAGGCTCAGGGGAAACCTAATAGCGACCTTCCAGTACCTGAAGGGAGCTTATGAAAGCCTGGAGAGGGCCTGTTTACAAAGGCCTGGAGTGAAAGGATGAGGGGCAATGGTTTTAAATTAGAAAGGAGTGGATTTAGATTGGATGTAAGGAAGAAGCTTTTTACCATGAGGGTGGTGGAGCACTGGAACAGGTTGCCCAGGGAGGTAGTTGAGGCCCCATCCCTGGAGACATTCAGGGTGAAGCTTGACGAGGCTCTGAGCAACCTGCTCTAGTTGAGGATGTCCCTGCTTTCAGCAGGGGGCTGGACTAGATGACCTCTAGAGGTCCCTTCCAACCCAGACATTTCTGTGAGTCTATGTATCAGTACTGCATTACACAGCATCTGTTTTGCCACACTACTGATCAGCCCATTTGTATTCCCAATTATACATTTTCCAGGACTACATTTTTCTGTAACTTGTTCATGCCATGTTAAAATGGCTGTGAATTACATACTCTTCATTCCGTACAGAGAATACTACGTTACTCTTTCAGATACAGCATGAATTCTTTTAATTTGCCGTTTCCTATCTGGTTCAATGGGAACTAAAATTTTAAAAGCAAAATCAAATAATACTGTTTTAAATTTGGGTTCATAAATTCAGTAGCAATATGTTTATACTGTACTAGTAAATAGTTAACACCACTTCAGGTGATAAGGTATTTTAAATTGTTAAAAATATAAATATTTAATGTAAATGTTTTAAATGTCTTCATCTTATTATCAATGATTTACATGCTCATTATTTAAAAGAAAATGCAAACCAAAGAGGCATTATAAATTGACTTGGAATTATCATGGCTTTTATGTTTAATTGTGAGATTCTGTACACTACAAAATTTCACTTACTCGTCTAAGGGAACCTTTGAAGTCTGCTTTCCTGAAGTCAAAGATTACATATTGCTTGTTGCTTGAGAATTTCAAACCTAAGCATTGAGTGACTCAACTATAATAAAGGTTAGATAAAGAACTGACCATCGTCACACACATTGCTGCTGACATGGTTTTACTTCCCACAGAGCATCTTACTAGGTGTTAGCCACACCAGTTTCTTTCCTCCCTAAAATAATTGAGGATTGGACCTCTCCTTTGATGAGCACAGGCAGATTATGTATTATACATTCAAGCTCATGGTTGACCTTTGGAGATGCATAAATGAAAAAAGCAGCTGTTTGAATTGCACTTTCCAGTCCCTTAGGTTTCAAAATAGGAATGCTATTTAATACATGCTTATTTGGCGGCTGTGATTTGTTAGGCTCTTTCTAAACATTGAAGGAGAAGGAATGCTTCTTAGATGATCTTACAAGCTGTGAGAAGATAAAGGAGGTAGGCAGAGGTTAAGGACTAGGGAAAAACAATGAGGACAATCATCATATATGATTTTCTTCCCCTCTTCAAAACAGCAGTGGTCTCACAAACAAATCAGTGGATGTGTACACACTAGTGTGTGCATACAGTAATGTCGAGTGCTTCCTCCTATGTCTTATGCTCCCTGATTCTGAAAGGTTCTGGATATTTGGAAAGTTTTGTCAGGCTTCACTCTCTAGAGACAAGTAACCATTGTGTAAATACTACAAAAGGAAATGTCATTAGCACGTTACGTGCCATGTCTCTTTAATTGTGAATACATTTGTGACAGCTAACCTAGTAGTCACTGCATGGCTGGATATAGCTGGATATATCTCTTTTATATATATCTCTGTTCTGTAGTCCCCAGCAATAGGACAAGGAACAATGGGTATAAACTTGAGTCTAGAAGGTTTCCCCTCAACATGAGGAGGAACTTCTTTACTGTGAGGGTGATGGAACAGGCTGCCCAGAGAGGTTGTGGAGTCTCCTCTAGAGACTCTCAAAACCCATCTGGATGTCTCCCTGTGCGACATGCCCTAGGGTGATCCTGCTTTGGCAGGGGGGGTTGGACTTGATGATCTCTAGAGGTCCCTTCCAAGCCCTAACATTCTATGATTATATGATATCAGTGTCATCCTCATCTTTCTAGAGCTGCAGGGTGCGCAGTCCTTCCTGGCATGAGGAGAGCTGCCCGAGGGTTGGCACTGTGGTACGAATAAATATTGTGGGTTGAATTCAGGTGTATCATTAGAGAGGCTCAGAACAGCACAGGCTGAAGTGGTTAGAAAAGGGTAACTGAAGAAAATTCAAGGGAAGGATATACTGCTGAATTTGTTCCCATGTACAAAGCACCCATTTAGCCTGCTGTGTTATATAACATTGCTAAATAATCCTCCCCGCTGTCCAAAGCAAGTGTTCTTGAGGACTTGTGGTCTGATCACTGGATTTGCTCATCCTGGCAACACAGTGGGATGCTGTCTGACCTTTGTTTCCCTATGACATAGCAAAAATATTTATTTAAATTCCATTTTATGCTGAAAATAGGATAGCTTGTTATGGTGGAACATGCAAAGTTAGCATTGCTCACATGTTTCCTTCATAGTGTGGATACGTTAAGCAAACAGAGTTGGAGACACTGGTGATGGTGAGCAGTCACGTAAGTGTCTGCTGTACCTCTGAGAGTAAAGTGGGCTCTAATTTTTATATTTTTTTTTAGTCTCATACAGTAACATTCTCAGTGGATCATCTTACTGGAGTGCAAAGGTTAAAAACTCAGTGAAACCATTTGACTTTTTCCAAAGGTACATTACAGAGCCTCCTAAGCTATAATAACAGGAATCCAAAAACATGGGAGGGTGACCAATTATACTTAAATCTGGTCAATGTTTTATTTTATGTGGTTGTACTCTGACTATTTTTTGACTTGTTTGGATCATACTGGCTAAGTGTTCCTGTCCAGTAATACTCATTTTACCCCAACCAGCTATTTGAACCAAGTATATGCTGGTTTTGCTATTGAATAGAAGAACAAGCACTTCCATTATGGTTAGTTGTTTTGTGGATTTTGGTACCCACCCATTTATTTTGGTTTGTCCTAATCTATATTTATCTATGGATGACAAGATGAACTTGAAAAAAGAACATGTTTAAAGTTGCATACCAGCTCCCAGGACATAAATCACATTGGGCCTTCAGCTCTTTCAAGCTTTCATAAACAGCACTTGCTGAAAGACTGAATCATATTTTTCTGTGACTTTAGTTCATGTCAAACATTTAATTTTTAACAACAGTGGTCAGTTTCCTGATGTGTACACATGATGCTGGCCCCAGAGACTCCAGCTTTCTTTAGCTGTCATCAAAACAATTTTTCTTTTTAAAGATACACTCACAGCAAAATTAGAACTGGGTTAAAGGCTTTCAAAGTAGTTCAGACCACAGTGGTCCTAAAGCAGTGGTCTACTTGCAGTAAGAGTGGAAACTGTGGACTGTGCCCTGCTCAGCTTGCTTAAAAAAAAATAAACTAACCCATTAGTCAACGGCACACCACTGTGGGCAGTGGTAAAGGCAAAGGCTGACCTCTCTTATGCTGTTTAAAGGACTAGTTGTCACCTGTTTGTATTAAAAGATACTGTAGAGACATAAGAAGAGCTGATAAAGAACACACTGTGGGATCCAGTGCCTCATGGGGAAGCTGAAGTGGTGGAAGGATTTCATTGTGAAGTCCTCCTCCTGCTTCCCCTCTTAGGGGAAAAAAACTGAAACTCAAACAGGAATTATTTCAGGCAGGACTTGCGGTCTTTACTGCGTGGGGAGGTCAGGCTCATTTATTACAGTAGTTCCTTCTAGCACTATATTTAAATATACAAAAGGGAATACAGGAATACATTAAGCATGTTTGATTTCCAGATTTCTCCATTACTTCCAGGGCCCCCTCGCAAATTCCCATTTGCTCCTTGGTTTTATTATTTTCTGAGAATCTCTTCTAAAACTCTCCCCCTACATTTTCCAATTAATTTGTGCAGAACTAGGAGGGAAATGGCATTTTCCCCTTTGCCAAAGGCCTGCTTGCAAAATGCCTCCCTTCCAGGGAGCAGGGATGGTGCCATAGTGGTAAGACATCCTTCTTATTCCCCACCTCTTTATTCCTCAGTGCAGCTTCAAAAAATGAAAGTAAACCAAACAGAAATGGGAGGTAGGCCATTGATCTGGGGGGATTTAGTAAACTCATTGCTTTTTATTCCATCTGAGTCCCAAAGATGGCCAATAATAGACTTTTCTAAGACCTTAATACAAAATCTGTTGAAATGGATCAAAAGACACCTGATGACTCCAATATGTGTCACACCTCAAATGAGGGCAGAACAAGAGCATCTCACCTTAAAAAAACCAAACCAAACCAAAATAGTCATGCTAGCTGCATAGCAATATAAACTTCTTCACTTTTTGTACTGCCAATATAATTGGATTCACTGGAATTGTGTTTAGGATTTGAGATTTTTTGGAGAAGAAAGAAATCTTGTATATAAATGGCAATAATTTTTTGTAGCGTGTCTGACTTGAGACTTTAGAAAATGCCATTGTTTCTTCCTGCAAGTGAGGAAACTTGAGCATAATCCTGCATTATTATATTTTGGTGATTATTTCTTTTGCAAGCTGGAAAAATTAAGCCCCAGATCATATGTACATTTACATAATGCAGATTTCTCTAATCTTACACTTCTCACTCATAATTCAGACTTCTCAGTCTGTTTTCATGCTAATTTAGACATCCAACTTTCTATATTTTGTAAACATTGGAAACATTACTGTAAGTGAAATGGAGCTAGACTTACCCTCTTGCGACTCCAAAGTATCTTCAGTAAATCACTGGATTTGTTTTGGTGTCAGTTCAGGAGCAGAATTTAGCTTGTAATATATGGGTTTCAGTTTTAGAGCTATCATAATAGTAACTAATTTACCTCCTTGTGAGGAGGTAGATTTATTTTGAGCAGGTGAAAGGACACCAGTACAGAGAGGAGCTTTTGGCCAGTATATAAAAAGATATAGCTTGACAGCATAACAATAGCTCTGATTTTGTTTTTACAATGGAAAAACAATAAGGGAGGGAGAAGACTGGGTTTCTCCAATGCACTCAGTAATCAAAAATTTCTAGCAAGACATCTCGCTATCTCACTTTATTTTGAAGTCATGTCCTCATACCATTTTTTTTGTCTCTTTAGAACATTTTATTCAACAGTTTTGTGCTTTCTGCCTTTTCATCTCGAGATTCCTCCAAAAGCTGTGAGGTACACTGCTTTTCAGCAGTTCCCTTCACCATCATTACATTAGCAGAATTCATTTTTAAAAACAATAACTTGGCAGCATGCGGCAACAGAGACATATCTGAAACCTTTTGTCGCTGAGAAGGCTTGTCAGAGACAGTCACTTCTGATCTGGACTTGTACATTGGTTTTAGCATTTGAAACTGTTAGTGTTGGGTTGGTTTTGGTCTTCTTTTTTTTTTTTTTTTTTTTTTTTTCTGTTTACTAACTGTGCAGACAAACATTTGATTGTGGCATTTTGATGTTTTTGAAGTGATATTTTTCAGTGTGGCAATTTTGTAATAATAATCCCCCACCCAGACACTTAAAAGTATTAGTCTATTATTTTTAGTCTTTCTTTCTGTTTGAGAGGAAAAAAAAAACACAAGGAAAACAACAAACCACTTAAAAAAATGTCTGAGCTTCTGGTGAATGCTAGAAAACCTGAACTTTGTGCTACTGTCCAACATGAGACTTGTTTATTCTTGTGACTATTTGCTGAAGCTAATCTTCCTAAAAGCAATACCTTGGTGATTCAGCACACCTCCTCTTGTTCATCAATATATGATATTTCACCACCATCCAGGAAATCTCAGAACAGTGACTCCATATTTCCCTCAGATGTCATTTTCTTCCAGTGTTTGAGATACTGTTTCACTGTTGTTTGGTCTCAGAGTCTTTGTAAGCGCCCTATGAGCTGTATGGGACCCTGCTAGTGTGGGTAAGGGGCGACTAGGTAGTTCTATGAACCATTCAGTAGCAAATGAACCTGATGGGTGCAGGCAGCCTGAAGATCCAAGCCCTGATGGCTCTGGAACAGGACTGCCATGGAGCAAGCAATCACAGAAATAATGGCTGCAGGCAGGCAAGGCAGGCAAGCTAGCGGGCAACTGAAATTTCCATTGGAAATCTGTTGGTCAGGTGGGGGTCCTTCACCATTTTTTTGAAATACATATATACTCAACATTTTCATAGTGATAAATTGGCATTTTCCCCTAGAAACATGTTTCACAGGAACATTTCTGAGCAACTATCATTATGATTTATAAAGGCCTCAAACCAAGCCCCCCAAGAGACCACCTGTGAATTTGTGCCACAACTGAGATGAATGGTCACTTCTGACCCCCTCAGCCCTTGTTACTTAGTCTTTCCCCTGTTCCACACTGCTGACATCCATCAGTGTTCTGGGCACGTTATGCATTTGAAAGATCACTGGTGAAATCTAGCATGCAGTCTGAGAAATGTAGGATTTGAACTGTAGTGCTTTTCTGGGTTTGTGCATATATACATACACAGTTTACAAAGGTACATAAAAATCTTTGGTGTTGCATAGTACCTTATAATGAAAATATTTGTTTCTGTAGCAAAAGTGATTGAATATTATCCCTGGATAAAAATATGAAGAACTTCCTTCTTCAGTAGGGACTGGAAGTGCAGGATCAGCCCTCAGAGGCAGATCTGTTGAGTAAGCGTGCATCACTTTTCCATAGTCTGCTTCATGTCACAAGACAAAATAAACAGAGATACCACAAATTGGTCAGTCTGTGTCTCTGTTTAATTTTGTTGAGGTAATGCTTGTTCCAACCTTCCTAGCCAACCGATTTCCTATTGTGTTTTCTTGCACTTCCTTCTCCTTTTGATCTTCTTCCAGTTAACATTGAGTTCTGATATGGGAAAATGATCCTTCTCTATAGGTGGCCACCCACAGCTTGCTGTAGCAAGAGCTGGTCGTTTTGCAGAGGTCACCCGCTTCTCAAGTACAGCTTCTGCTGGGGGATGGAGCAGCTATTCTCCAGTAACTCTTTGCAGAATGATTTGAATCTAGCAGCACATGAACAGTCATTGGAAATTATGGTTATGATGCTGTACATGATTGCAATGTTGAGATAAGTATTTTTCTTTGTGGAAAACCATCGCAAGGCTGGTTACGGCTGTAAGTGGCTGGTGTTTGGGTTTAGATCTGCACCAAAAGTTACCTCTAATTACAGAGTGCCCCCTGCTGAGGTCCTGCTCGGTGCTAAGGCAGAGCGGAGAGTGCCATCTACTGCTCCTTACCTATAAAATGAATTATTCTCCTTTTGTCTTTGCAACGCTTTAGTGTTGCTATTGCCAATGTTGGAGTTTGGAGTCAGTTGCTGGACTACAGATTTGCCAGCCTTGTGTCTCTGTGCTGGAGTGTGAAGGTTGCACCACCACCGAAGGCGAAGGATGCATGTCCCATGGTGAGGAAAGTTCCAACAAACAACTCCTCAGCAGTGCTTTGTAGGTGTGGGACAGCTGATGCCCTGTGTGAAATGGTATTATCATCACCCATTACAACATATTACACAACTGTCAGTGATGGCAATGGTTGTTCTTCAGCTCATCGACCTGCTGAGGGTACTGAGAGAGGCTGGGTGACCTGTAACTGTGTGCACTGGGACTAAATGCTGGTGGAAGGACTGGAGAATTTAGGAGGATTTCTTTTGTAAATTCAGCAATTAATAGAAAAGGAAATGTGGTCTACCATTACTGATCACAGAGGTTAGAGCCTCAAAGGTGACTTTAATGGTGGCTATTCATGTATCTATAATGCAGAATAAGCCACTCAAGTTTTACACCTCAGGATGCATATTCCTCATCTGAAAATAAGTGTTCTGTGGATTCTTGTATTTTTTTATCACACAGGGAAGGTTGGTTCTTTCCTAATCCTTTCCTTACCAACGTATACTGCACCTTTTGCAATCCCATCCTTAGTCTCTCTAGGATGGATCTGCAATGCCAACAGCTTGTAGCACCTTGTAAAATCTTCCTCAGCTTTTCCAGACAAGGAGCTTTTATCTACTTGCTTGCTACTTGAGCAAGGACTTTAGCTGCTTAAACTGGCTGCTTGTCAAATGCAGCTTTAAAAAAAAAAGATCGGGGAGGGGGGGGAGGAGGAGGCTCAGCTTGTGTGAGAGGTTTTATTGGTTCTTTCACTAAATGGGAAAAAAGAATATTTCATACAGTAATATAAAAGTACTGCTTTGGTGGGGTTCATATAGCACATTGCATTAACTATCTGTCTACATACATGTAGGATTACAACATGTTAAAGTGCTTTGTCTCAGTTTACATAAGCCTAGAAATTAAATGTAGAAAAAGTTTGGCTGGATGCTCACAAGTGTGCACTGGTAGGAGTTTTTCTTGATGTATAATTTTTAATTCTTTGTCTTATCCTTTTACTCCTCTCAATAGCCTTAGTCTTTGCTTTTAAATGGGGAACAGCAATATACTAATTTCCATGGCAAAAAACCCACTGTCACCATTACTTAAACAATGGTTTTCCTAGACCAGGGAAGAGTGAGAGCAGTGACTGTGTAAATTGCAATAAGTGGTTTTGCACCATAAATCAAGCAATCAATGAAATTGAGTTCTCGGCTTGAAAAGCCAAAAGGTGGACTCACTTTCCTGAAAAGCATTGCTACAGTCTCCAGAGGTGTAAATCTTCATCATATTAAATTGCAGTGGAGCCAGTGGGACGTGGGATAAGAGAAGAGAAATACCTAGCAGGAAAAAGGGAGCTCTGCCTTTCTAAGCCTTCATGGCCTAATAGGAGAATATTCTCCTTGCCAAGTCCAGATCCATTGTTCAGTATTGTGTTAGTCAGACCACAGCAGTTATTTCTGTGGCATTTTAATCTCACAAGTATTGAAACCCAGTTTCTCTTTTTTGAACAAAGTTTGAAGTAATTGGTTACTTGTTCCATATTTTGAATGAAGGAGGTTGATTTTGTTTTTACACACTAAACAAGAAATCCAAGGGGCATATGTCATATATAATGGTATAAACCACTAGAGACCCATGTGAATGACCATAAGGTAAACTGAAGACAGCATTTAAAGAACACCCAGAAATTAGGCTTTCAATAATGTCTTCATGTATTCAGCAAAACCAGCATTTATGCTGTGTTGCTGCATCACTGCAGAGCTGTTGATACTTAAACTTCTCTTTTGCCTAAGCATGACTGAATCCAAATTGCTTTCTAGATAGTTGCAACGACTGCAGAAGATTTGTAATGCATGGCTATGCCTTTATGCTGTTTGTAATGGTGTATAATTGTGCTTTAAAACTACACTAATGCAGGAATCCTTCCCCTTCTCTGTGTGGATTCATTCAAGGATTTTTCGTTGAACGTATTTGTATTTTATTATTTCTGCTGTATGTAGATCTATGCCTAATATTTAAAAATTAGAATTGTACTCTTGGACTGTTAATTGTTGAAGTGAGAATGAGAACTATGTCATGGGAAACAAAGACCATTTTATTATATACATTGGAATGATCAGAGGTGCTTAATTTTTATTTTTCTTCTTTCCTAGGATTTACCATATTTTACATGTATTTTTATGTGCATACAGTTGTAAACAACTATGAAGAAGCTGAAATGCACTGCTACAAATTCTGTGACCATTTTCTTTTCTCTTTTGTTGCATAATGAATATGACTGGCCAGAAAATGATCCTTTGTGCTATAAAAGAGTCAAGCTTTTGAAATTTTTGTTATGTTGCAAACTATGAATGAAAGAGCAGGTGCATGCAGTGTGTCTCAATCTCTCTTGTTGGAGTTGTACCCCTTGGTATAAATAATTGAATGTTCAACTGGCCATGGAGGGGAGGGGCAAAATAGAACGAGTGAGCAAGAATGACGGTATAGCCCAGTAACCAGAACAGCCATCGGGGCTACAGGGAAACCCAGGTTCAGTTCCTTCCTATGAATCGTGCAAAGATGTCCCTATTTCTTGCAGAAGTGTCCTAATCACTGGGCTAAGGATTACTTTGGAACCCCTTTCACTCACTTGTTCGTGTCTGGTAACTGGGCAGCATTTCCATTCAGAAGGTTACGAGGGCAAACGTCCTCAAGAGTTGGCATTTTTCAATGGTGAAAGAGTTTTGCCATGTTTTTGGCCACATCTAATAATACATAGGATTTATAATATGAACTTGTTATGGCTTCCAACTTACATCAGTGTTAGTCAAGTTTAAGATAAATGCAGTGAAATAACTTGCAGGGGAACTAGAACTTGAGAATTTAATTTGCAAGAGTAGGGTATAATATCTTTTTTCTACAGCTGCCTAGTTTCTAAATTTGATATCTTAAAACTGTTGGAGTTGCTATAATTTCAGATAAAATGTCTTCCCACAGGCAAAAGATAATTTTTCATAAGCTTTTTAAAAACTAATAAAGTAGTAATCTACAGTATTTTATTATTTAGAACCCCAGCCTTGGGGATATGTTTTGCAAGGATTTTTTTATATCTCAATTCAGGGTGTACTTGTGAGCAGCCTGTGTGAATATATCTGTCAGTCTTTTCTATACATTTTTTCTTTCTACCAAATGCCGTCTACATTCAGTCTGTAGAAACACTACCTCCTCTTTAAGTGGTAATGCTCCCTGCAGAGTTTTTAGCCTGTAGGAGATATGATTAGGGGGTGATAGTGTTAAGCACTCCTCCTGTATCTGCTGGCCCACTATGATAACCTTAGGGTTACAATGCATGTCTGACAAATACAATTCCATTGTGACTAGCGCCTTATGGCAATTTAGGAGGCTTATTCATCATTTTACAACAGACTTCTGTCAGGGATTTTGCTTATTTGCCCTTCACTGGTGTACAGTAGTTGTAGGTTTATCTCTAGGAGTCCAGCCCTAATAACCAATAACAAAGTGCTTAAGCTCTAAGCTTGTGAGAAATGGACTTGCATTATACTCCAACTGCACCTTAGCTCTCGACTGATAAGACAATGTGTCTTTGAGAGAAGGAAGGATTTGTATGAACTGATCCTTTACAGTGTGGCGCATGCCTTGGTAGAAAATACGGGGAAGTACATTGTGTTCTAACCATCCAGATCCTAGCTTTTTACATATAAAATACATCCTTGCCATCATTAGAAATGTTTCCTTTAAAATATGAAAGTGAAGAGATATCTTGCCTTGGAAATTGCACTACAAAGTTGTTTGTAATGATGATGTGGGATTTGGAAGAACTGAGTTACTTTTGATGAAATCCCCATGATTATGGTTTAAATTACACAGATTTATTCAAGGAACAACAAAAGTTTTTTTTATTATTATTCAGATTCCTGCTGGGTTCTGGATATTAATTAGGTAGTGGTTCCAGATGAAATCCAGGAGAGAGGGGGGAAAAAAAAAAATGCTACTCACATTTTAATAACCTAGAGAATTTTAAGTGGCTAACCATATTGTTTACTATATATCAGTCTGAAGAATAAAGAATAAAAGCGCATGAATAGACAGGCACACAGCATGGAAGAATAGCACCATACACCCTAGCTAAAGTGCATTGTATATTCAAGGTTTAGATCTTCCACCCAGCAGATTTAGAGCGTGAGGGGGCAACATTTGAGAAGTGTGTACTGAACAAACACAAACATGAGGATTGCCTTTTTTCAGTTTTAAGTGTGAAAACATTAGCTCTCCCTCTATGCCTTTGAAGTCTTCTCTTTCTAGCAAAGCTCTGGCAGGAGGGAGGTCTTTCAATTAGTTTCTCACCCATAATGATTTCTTTGAGAAATTTTAATCAGGTTTTCTATCACAGAGTGTATTTGTTGCTGGTACTTGATCTCCTGGCCAGCTGAAGCTTCCGTGGCCCTTTGTCTCTTGAGCAGTTGGGTCTTTTATAAACTTTCTGGAGTAGTTATTAATCATGGAACTTTTCTACCTTTTTTGAGGTGCAAACCTGTGCACAGAGTAAAATACCGGTGTAGTGACATGAGCTAATTACCTGCAATGTTATCAAGATAAAGAGATAAAGCATGTTAGCAGTAATGCCTACAACAGCGTAATTACTTTCTGTTTCCATTATTTTGTAGTAACCACATAATTAGCTGACTGTACCAGAAGCTGTCTGCTTTTTATGGCAACCTGTACTGCTAATCACTAGAAAAGTTTGTGTAAGTGATCTGTAGCTTTTACACTCGTAGAGTAGCACCAAGTAATTTGAAGGGGCAGCTGTGTGCTGGCCCTTTCTGAAGAGGTGAGGACTGGGAAAGAAGAGCCTGACAAAGCTGATAGGAGCAGGAAGGTGGGAAACCTTTGCTACAACTTCACAAAAATGTTTGGTGAAGTGTTAACCACTTCATACAGTTTCCTCTGAATTAAAATATATGTGTCTGTCCTTACTCTCTTCAGTCTAGCTGGTATTAAGGAAATTTGAGTGATTCAGTAAGTATTGATTCCCTCAAACAATATAATTTATTCTGACTCTGGATTTTAAAGGGGATGCTTTCTTATAGAAGCAGAACTTCAGGAAGGAAGGGGCACGGCAGGGCCTGATTATTCATTAGGAAAGGGACGTTCTCCTGTGGGACATTTTTCAGGGACGATGTCCTCACATGAGGAATTCCTCTCTGGTGATAGGGAGGTGTGTTACTTGTTCTGTTGCTGCCTATTGCAGTTCCCTGGGTCAGTGAAGAGGCAGGTCACCATTGTACCAATGGTCTCACAGAGCTGGGGATGCTGTACCCACTGGGGCTTGCTGGGCAGGAAGGTCAGGCTGACTCTTTGGAGAAGTTGCTGTAAGGAGGAGGAAGGGCAGAGCCTAGCTGGGTCCCTGCAGAGCCGTACACCACCCACCCAAGGTCACAGCGGTGGAATCAGTTTGGGACAGTGCCACTCCAGACAACAGGGCTAAGTAAAAAACATTCGTCACTATTATACTAAATTCTTTCTACTATTTCTGCTTTGCAAGAGCTGGCTTATGTGGATATGAGTGAAATCTCCCATGTGCACAGTACTTAAGAATAAGAGGAAAGAAAAAATACGAGTGTTGCACACACTTAGAAGTTGGATTGGGAATGTTTTGCTTCTGTATTTCCATACACACACACACACCTCAAACCTCAATTTAAGTACAAATTCACTAAATTTGGGGGATAAAGAACATTCCTTTTGTCACCATTCCCTCCTACTTAATTCCAATCCTGTTGTCAGTTAATTATAGATGCTACTTTTTTAGATAATATTGCATAATTCAACGGAAAACAAAAAAGCTCTGTAAAAAGTGGTTATTAAATTCAGCTTTAGATATTTGATATGGTTTCCAAGTACCTCTTTATTTATTTGAAAAAAGGAATCCTCTTGAAATGTGCTCTTTCTTCTTCCCCTCTGTGGCCTCGGAGCTGGTCCCTCTGAGCACTGCTTGTACATGAATTATTATGGTAAGTAGGGAAGATCAGGTGATAACATGAATACTCTTAAAGCACACCACCAAGACTTCAAGGTAGGCAGCAGTGCTACATGATTGTAAGCTCTGTGCTGCCTGATTTATTTATTTTTTTTTAATGCACCAGTAAAAACAAGGCATTCTTTAGCTCCTGTTTGATCCCTTGGCCTGGTCCTGTCCTTGCGGACAGCCCCCTCTCGCTGCAGCTGCTATTCCTTGTGCTCCATGAATTGCCCTGTTGTGTGCAGGAGACAGCAAAGTCAGGACCTCAGAACAAAAGCCCCCTCTGCGCTGCTGGACTGGTTGTGCCAAAAGCCATGTAGGTTTAATTCCACGGAAATCAGTGAAGTTATACTCGGCGTGATTCGGGGTCCAGTCTAAAGGATTGCATTGCTCACAGCTTTATCAAGTGTTAGGCGTGTCTTTTGTCCCTTAGGAGCTATGTGTGCTTGAGTGTGGGTTCTATGAGGGCAAGGAAGGGGGAGGCACCCACCATGAGCTACGCAGTCTTTTACTTTCCTCTGAAGTACTAGTAGTAAGGCACTCTACCTTCACAAACCCTGGTGCTGGGACAAAGGGGAAATACATGAAGACAGCAATTTAGTTCTTAAAAGCAAAATCATTGGTATTATGGACATTTTAGGGTGTTCTAATATTTCAACTGATCATGATATATACAAGATGCATCTTTTTCACTGGCAACTTTAGGAAGGTTTAACTGAATGTCAGAAGTTCAAGTAGAGCAGCAACACAAAATCTATTCTCAGCACTTCTTTATAAGCCATTGATTAGAACAGATCTCTCCCACATAAAAGGGTCAAATGATAGCTTGTTGTTGGGTGTAACATCCAAGCTGTCCTAACTCAGTTTCATAGGCTAAGATCTCTGTTTTTCTTCCTTTTAAATTCAGTTTCCGTACAGATCTAGGATATCAAAATTTGTCACTGGGTAAAATAATTCAAAAGCCAGTCACCAGTTTTACACAAGTTTCTTTTTATCTCAACACAGTGCTGGGACTCCAGATAGCATTCTGTTCTCCCTTCCATCTGATCTGGTGGTGTTGAATAGATAAATTCCCTTAAGTTCCCCCATGCTTGGCTTGAGGAGTGTCACGTACCTATGCGGCTGCTTTTCTTTTTCTTGCCCGCTTTCTAGATGAAATATTATGCAAAAGCAAAGAAGAGAAAGTGAATGTACTGGAACCTTCATAAAGTGTCCTGTGTCCTGAAGACCAGGATGCTAGGCTGTGGTAATGCTGGTGGTTTTGTTATTCATTAGCTGTAGACCTTTTATGGCCACTCAGACTGGAATGCAATGGTGTTGGGATCTTACTTTACATCTCCTCATTGATTTAAAAAAAAAAAAATAGTTTGGCAGAGTGATAGAAAAGTGTCAACAAAATCCGTGGGTCTTAAAAGGTAAAATATTTACAAACTGTTTGCAGACAATGACTTGAATACTGCAAATATTTGCTCTACTTGCAAATTGGCTACTTGAATACTCCACATAAAATCACATAGAGCTACATAAAACATGGGAGAATGCAATAGTTTGAGGTATTTTTTTGCCTTTCTAAACCTGAAAACTTTATTTTGCATGGCAAAAAGGATGAAGCAATAAAAGGATGTCTTTTTTTCTCATTACAATGTTTGGCACCAAACTCAAGAGGCCTGGGTCTGGTGGACAATGCATAGACCGTAGTGGCTTCTGCATACTCCAGTGCTGAGTGCAAGATGGGTATGTGTTCAATGGCATTTCTGCTTGTCCTAGTTACTGGTTATTCCATAAAGATTTAATTATAGAAAGCTTTTGAGGTGGGAAAGGGATTAAAGGGGTTTTCAGACATCTCTAAAATAGTTTTAAACATTTATTGTATGTTTAATCGGCAAGAAAAGAGTTGTACTTCAAACAATCAAACCTGCCACACGCACACACACACAAAAGTTAGTGATCTCCACTTTATATTTGTATTAACTTTATAAAGCTGGAGTAATGCTAGTCTGGTTTACAGTCATGGAAGAGATCATTTGCTTTTCTGATGTATTTTAAACTAACAGAGCCTGCGGATGTTGATAGCTTACACTGCTAAGTACTTCATACAAGACTTAAGCCATTATATGGGCAGAATGACTTATTTAGAATTTATTTAGAATTCCATTTAGAGGAATATTGCTCTTTTATAAGCTGATATAGCTCTTCATTTGTCTTACCATTGCATAATTAAGAAAAAGGTAAGTAGGAAGGAAACATATCGTTTCTCACGCTTGGAGAACAATGATCAATAAATATCTTATCTGCAAATGACTTGAAGATTTTTTTCTGAAGTGATACTTGAAAATTATAGCAATGGCTGCCTTTGAAATATGTATCTGTAGGTGTTAAAAAAATCTTACTTTCAGACTAGTAACTGTTCCTTCCATAGGGCACAAAGCCAGCACTCAAACCTGCTAACAAAGCGAGATGCATTTCAGTGTGTGTTTTTAGGGAGTACTTTATTTGTGAAGTTGACTCTTACTAAAAGAGAAAAATGAAAAAACAGGTAAGTTATCTGTGGTCTTGCTTTCCCTTCTCCTAAACCAGCAATTATACCACTGCTGATAGGCTAAGCTAATCTGTGTTTTTTTGATTTGTGTTTTTGAAAAGTACACGTTTGGTTCCGGGACGCTTGTCAGCATGTTGCCCAGTGGTGGTTTGGCAGAAAGTGCCTGGCACTGCCATTGTGCTAATTAATTGGCTTCACTGGAGGCAAAGGTGATGACAGCCTCTATGGCCTTGGTGACCATTCACCCTCTCACAGGCCATCCAGGCACTGCCTGCCCTGATGGGGAGAGTTTGATGCTCTGGTAGCTGCAGAACAGCAGAGGGGCAAACAACCTCCAAAAAAGAAGTTTTTCTGTAATTCTGCTCAGATTTCTGGGCATAACCCTGCAGTGTTGCCCAGAGAACACTTGGTAGAGGGCACAAACCCTCTTTGCTTCAGGTGACTTTGCAGAAGGTGTTATGTGAAAGTCGTCTTTACCACCACTAACAACTCAGGATCCTTTGCCACCCTGATAGATCATGTAAATTATATTAAATGAGGACATATCACAGACCTTGAGGAAATTTTTGGCGCTATCTGAGGTGAGTTGGGAGGGCAATGCAAATGTTGGAGTTAAGTACTACTTCTGGTGAAATCAATAGCAATGGCATTGAGAAGAGTGGCATTGGGTGTAACTCTGTGACAGAAACCATCTGTGGAGTGCCCAGTGTTTTCTTGGATGGCACATAAAGCATGTCCTAATAAAGAGGTGGAGTGGAACTGCAGCATCAGGGTTTCAGGAATTCTTAATCAGTCATTTGGTTTGGGAGCTAAAATAGATAGAAGTTCTGTGCTAAAGGCAAGGTGGCTTAAAAATCTGTTGTCCTAATGGTAGTGGGAATGTAAGAAAAGAGTATGTAGAGATATATAGCTATGTATATATTACTGAGGTATGACACATCTAAAGGTATATGTGTGTATTAGAACAAAGGCTTATAGTGTAGAGTTGAAATAATACAGAAATCTTTTGAGAAATCCTGAAATTTCACATCAGCATGTCCTCTCCAAAAGGGAAAACAAAAGAGAATAAAGGGTTAACTCCAAACTTTTCCTGAAAGATGTCTTAAAGAAGATTACACAAAGCACTTTCATCATCAGGAATCCTTCTCATATGCAAATGTATTTGGAATAAGTATTGGGTAAAGGAGAAGTAGTTTGATTAATGGAACCTGTCCTTTAGAGTTCTCTTGCAATGTGTAAGGCTCTGTGTTGTGCCTGTGCGTGCGTGTGCGTTTCAGCGGTAGCGTGAGCATGCTGGCAAAAGCCACTGCCAAGTCTCATTAATTGCAACTCCCGCAGATTTATTCAGCCATAGAGCTCTTATTTGTGGTGTAGTTATACATTAATTTGGGACTTGGGTTTCCTTTAAATTTCAAACTGCATAGAGCAAAGTGTGTCCTGCTTAAAGGAAGGGAAAAACAGGAGGCAGCTAAATCTTAGGAGAGAAGCAAGATGATTTACCCCCTAAATTCATTAGGATTACTACATGGGCTCATTTTTGTTGACAAGTGCAGTCCAAACCCCCCAATAAGTGAAAAATTTCCTAGCCAGCGTACTGTTTCAGCCAAAGCTGTGTAATTGCCCAATATCATAGGCATAAGCGGCAGGAGGGCAAAGGAGTTCAGTCAAGACCCCCCAGTGTTTGTGTTTGGTATGAAACACTCCATACAAAAATAATGATTTTGGCTCCTTGAGGCTCCCCCCGGTAGTATTTTCAAAAACTTTGCCAGTTGCTGTTGTACTTTGTTCTCCAAGAGTACACTGTAGAAAATGCAGCTTCACTAAAGAGTGGCCAAAGGTTACACATTTGTGGGGAAATAAAGGAATTTTTAATATATTTCAAAAGATTTGTGCAAATACATGAATTTATTTTGGATAATATTTGGTATGTTTCCAACAAGGCTGAGCTGTCAACCACTTCTAAAATTGTCATAATTTCTACCCGGCTTTACTTTTTGCAACCCTTCTCTGAATAACAATGGCTTCTTAAGACATTTGTTAAAAGTCACTAATGCTAATTGTACACACACAAAATTTAATCGAGCTCTTCTGTAGATTCCCACCATTAAGTTAATATTATGGACTTTTAATGGATGTTTTAATTAAACTTTCCTATTAATTGGAAGATTTCTCAAATTAAAACCAGATCCTTTGTGGCCAGGATTTCCTTTTGCACTTTTAAATTAAAACTTGGAAATATTAACCAATGATGGACGAGTCATAAATGTAGGCAAGAAAAAGCTTCACTTTTTATGTTGGTGTCACTTGGATATGAGCTGTTCTGATGAAGGGAGGTTCTTCAAGTGCACTGGAGGAGAGGAAATGAAAGGTTTACATGGTAGGAAAAGAGTATATATTTATTGATCCTTCCATCTGTCATGTATGTATGCTGTATAACGAATCAGCAGTCTCCTAGGAATCTCAGTGTCCTGAATGTGGACACCAAAATGACTTTATTTAAAATACTTCTCTGAATATATTTTGTTTCTATTTTGTTTCTTTTTAGATGATTAAGATATGGCAGAAGTAAAACTAATGGACATTGAAATACTTCAAAAGAGCCATAATTTCTCAACCCAGTGACTTTAATTCTTACTTTATTTTATGTATGAGGAAAGGAATATAAAGTTCTTTTTAGTGTCTTATATACAGATTTGGGAACAGAACTTGACTCTGTCCCCAGAGCTAACTGCTAAAAACACACACTCCCAAAGACAACCAAAAGCAGAAACAATTCTAACAAGTGGGAGAAAGAAAGGGGGGAATGAAGCTATGATGTGACTTTGAACTTTCAAGTCTCTCAAATTGCAGCTCAGTCTGTTGTCAAACACAGCTGCACAAAGGCAGACTGAAAAGGTGTTGGGAAGGTTTGGGATGGCACTCTGTATTTATCAGTTCTGAGGTCTGTAGCTGAATTTGAGATCTGTATATCATGTATATTTATATCATATATAAATACATACAACATATGAGGAATTGCATATGTAAAAATGACATATTGCTAAGGTTAGGAAAATAAGAACTATTATCTGAGGTCATCCCAACGGCCTGTGTAGGCAGATGTACTGTTCTAAACAGTGGCCACTATCTGATGATCCAGCAAGTGTTTATCCCACTTAATGGAAAGTGAGATAATTACAAGATGACGTAGAAATTTTTTCTAACTCCATGGAGAAGTTGTTGGCCTACATTCTGATGCATGTGGATTGATATCCCATGTTTGTCTTGCTGAGAGTTACTTAAAGGTATGAGAAGAGAAAATAACCCCAGTGGTGAAGGGTCACCAAGTCTTATGAGGAGCAACTAAGGGAACTGGGGTTGTCGAGCCTGGAGAAAAGAAGGCTCAGGGGAGACCTTCTTGCTCTCGACAGCTTCCTGAAAGGAGGTTGGAGCCAGGTGGGGGTCGGTCTCTTTTCCCAAGGAACAAGCAATATGACAAGAGAAAACAGCCTCAAGTTGCACCAGGGGAGGTGTAGGTTGGACAGGAGTAACAATTTCTTCCCTGCAAGGATTGTCAAGGCCTGGCCCAGGCTGCCCAGGGCAGTGGTGGAGTCGCCATCCCTGAAGGGGTTTCAAAGCCCTGTAGATGTGGTGCTGAGGGACGTAGTTTAGTGGTAACCTGGCTGGATTAATGGTTGGACTCTCTTCCAACCAAAATTAGTCTGTGATTCTATGATCTTGAGCTGAATTCATCTGAGCTGTAACTTGACTAGGAAAAGTCTCCTCCACAGATGAATACTAACTTTATATATCCAAGAGGTAACTTGTACAGGCATATGCCCTCCAACAGACCTCTGCAGTTTCAGCTGGCATTTTTTCAGCTTTGGTGTAGAAACCTTCACATCTTATGGACCAGCTCCAAGAGCCCTTTTTTGGGTAGACTGCTCTGCAAATGCAAGATTTGGGTAACAGCCAGAGGGTGAGAAACACACAGGATTAAATCTCTGTCCTGGTATGCAGGAGGGGTCACCAGTGGATTGGGTCATCCTGGCTGCTCATTGGGTGAAGAGTGTTGGGGCTTCCCCTCCAGAAGACTTCACCATTAGTTTATTTCTGGAAGGAAAAGATGTTACAGCATTTTTGTTCAAGCTGCAAAGGGCTAAGTGTATTTTTACTGAAGTCATCAGACTGTGGTCTGAAACCAGACGTTTTTGTCTCTCTAGCTACGAGTCATTAAAAAAGCTGATTTTTTTTTTTATATATATTTTTTTGTTGTTGTTGTTGGTTTTTTTGTTTTTGTTTTTTTTAGTGGGCCAGTAGCTTGGTAAAATGGGGTCATTACCACATGAGATCAAGCTCTTTCACCCTCTTGATCTTTTTTGATCTTGTAAAAGGTCAGAAGACTAAAGGTCTTATTGGGGATAAAAGTCTTAAGAGAAGTTCTTTAGCAGCAATTTTTAATGTTAGTATCTTCCCCCACCCCCCCATTGTTGCACAACTCAAGCATGGAGAAGAATAGCTTTAGTTAGGTTTGGGCTTTTTTATGTACTCATAGACTTGGGAGCAGACCTGAAAGCTAAACTTTTGTCTTCTGCTAGCAATGTATTTTTTCCAAGGTCCCAGCTCGAGTTAGTGATATCTTTGTAGCTGCAAAACCCTAAGAGGGACCCCTGCATACACTCAGAAATACAATTGCAAAAAGCTCATTCCTTTATACAGCGGATTACTTTTAGATTTACTTCGATGTGATCTGTACAGATTCCCTTCATCTAAGGGGAGGTCTGATTCTCTTAGCTGACTTACACAGCCACACACCAAGAGAGCCTTATTTTCTGGAAGCCAAATCTCATTAATGGCAATCTGCTGCCCATCTTTTAATTAGCCAAAGAATCAGTGACATTTCACAACCACAGCAGTGGCAATGAAGTAGCATTGTAATATAAAATAAGGTGAAGTGTCCACTGGAATTGAAAGCCTCCATTTATCTACATTAGTCTATTGGCTGGATTCTCATTTTATATGGGGAATTGATGTATCTATTTTTATTATGTCACAAATACACAGAAAGCTAATTTTTTAACTTCTGAAATATCTTCAGAGTTAGCTAACTTGGAGATTTGGAAATGTCACAGATTACAAACTGAGTGTGAAACCTTATGCTACAGTCTGCATTCCCTGAGTATGATGTAAACACTGAGCTTTTAATGAAGCCATGAACCTTAAGATTTGTCAAATTATTCCCACTTTTCATAAAGCCACTCTTTCTTTTTTCTTTTTTTTTTTTTTTTTTTTTTTGGCAGAGCTTTCAGGCCCATACACTGTGGCTATGCATGGCTTCCCTTTTAGCTTAATGACAAATTTTGTGGCATAATCTTCCTATTTGTGTGTTGATTTTAGCAGGTGCAGGAAAAATTGTATTATTAGATTGTATACTGCTTGGTATAAGGACTTCTCTCCCTTGTGATTTGTACAGCACAGTGTTCTATAGGGATTCATAAACAATTTGTGCTGCAATCATTTTCCACTTATTTTTCTTTGCTTTATAGAATACGTTTTCTGCTGCAGTTTCAGCATACATCTCTGTGATTCAGTAAACTTACCTAGTCCAGAATCAATACTTACATTTTACTTCCCCACAGCAGTAAAGGGCATATAAAATGCATGAGACAAAGTAAGCTCTTTCTGAACACATGGATTCAAATTGAAACCGCACTTAGAAATGTGAAAAAAATGACTGAAGAGTTTTGAGTTTGGGACAGTTGTCTGGGATACAGAAGAAATACCAAAGACTGTCAAAAAGTATCAGAGCACTGTGGTAGCAGCACTAACCAGTGCCACTGCCCTACTTGTTCAAAATTAATTGGTACTGAAGGAATTATTTTGCCTACCATTAACTCTAGAAGTTTTTTATTGTCAGCAGTGCAGAATAAAATTTACTTAGAGGAGAAATTTAAGTCAGTGGCAGGTGCTCTTATTCTGAGAGGTGAAACAAGAACTGCAGCAGGAATGCTGCCTTCTTCCACGGGGGTTTTCCACGGGCCATAACCAATGACCAGACCTGCCATTAATGGTGTTGAGAGCTCTGAGGCTAGCAAGAAAACTAATGCTACCAGCATCTGAACTGGGATGTTTGGAGTATTATGTTAGTTCATATTACTGCTACCATGGTTTACTTGTGTTTATGAGTACAACTGTTACTCTTTCTGAATTTTTGACTGACCCTGAAGTACAACAATGTAGAGAGATCTTCATTGGTTTTGGAAAACTTTTAAGGTAATTTGTGGACAAAAGACATGCATTTCCTTAAAAGAGTTTAAGGGTGCTTTATATGATGAAACTTCTGAAGCTTTCCTGCTTTGTATCCACGGCAAGCATTCCCAAAAATGTACGCTGTGACCATGACAATTGGATATTCTGGGATACAACTACATAATGGAAATTTTACATCATGCTTTTGAATTTTACTGTGCTTTGAACCTAATAAAAAAAAATTTAGATGGCAAAGACATATATTACAAATTAAATCAAGTATCACAAGATAAAAACACTTGCTCATAGCATTATGTATGATAGTAGACTGACAGCTGAAGTTCTTGGCTGTGTCACTGCACAAGACTTTTAAGGAAATCTTATTTTGTTCACATAAATTAAAAGGAAACTGGGGCTAATAGAACAGCTATGTGAAGGGTTAGATCTGAAGGCCAGGTAGTGCCTAAGAATGGCCAGGCCTGGTCATAGAAAGGCAAGTGATAGAAATCACCGGGGAGAAAGCACTCAGTTGTGTAGTGTTACTTTAAAATGTCCTTTGGATATGACTGTTGCTTTTAGTATGGGTGAGCAATAAAGGCTGGCTTGTACAGAAAAGAAACTTCTTGGAAAGGGAACTAAAGCTCAGTTCAGCTGACATGACAAAGATGATTGCTGAGCTGAAGACATGCCTGCTGGTATAATTGAGGTTTTTCTCCAGTCACTGAAGTTAGTGTTGTTTTTCCATTAAAAAAAAAAAAAAAAAAAAAAAAAAGCCATAAGAGCAGTCATCATCTTTAACTGAATGCTGTAGTTCATGACAACAAAGTCATTGAAGCAATTGCCTTTCTGGCTTATGACCATGATCAAAATCTCCTTTCTTTTGTCAAGTCAGATATACACATGGACAACTGTTAATTTTGCCTGTGTCAAGCTCTCACCAGTATGATTAAAGAAGTCAGGCAATAGCTTCAATCGGAGATTAGTTACTCGGGATAGTTCCCTTAAACTACCATCATAACGTCTGTTCTTTTTTTTGTAAAGTTCAGGCCTAAACAGGCATGTTCTCATGAGATCTGGCAGGATTTGTATTGAGCCACAGAGAATGATAGTTTGCAGTGAAAACGGGTTATTTCCCTGAGCACACATTTCTGCTTCATGTCCTACACGCTATGGCGTGGTATCGTCTTCCAGAGAGTTACCTCTGATGGACAGGATTAGGGGAAATCCTTGTTTCTTTGGTGATTTTCAAACACGATCAGACAATGATGCCAACTAAGAGTGAATTAATGAGATATTGGAGACTGGCAAGTAGAAAGTGGCTTTAAATAACCCTGATTAGCCTTTTCTCAGTTCCTTAGAGCACAGGCAAGGCTTGAACAACAACAAAGACCCCACACTCACACTTTTTATTAGTTTGGTGGAAAAAGAGTGTGCTTTTCAGAGGGTGTTAATTAAAAGATTTAGTCTCCATTCACACTGCCCATATCCCTTGTTTCATCTTTCCCTCCTTTTTGTGTAGTTTGCTTGCAATCTGAGAGGTAGAACTGCTGTTATGACAGATAATGTTGACTTTTAAATAGTTCACTCAGTTCTTATCTGTGAGAAAAATATAAGCCCTAATTGAGCATACAAGTTTCACTTTTTACATGATGGCTTCATTAGATGTGAACTTTTATTTTATGTCACTTAAAATGTCTTTTACTCTTTTCAAAACAAGTTTTCACCTCTTTTCTGTCTTTCTCAAGGGATAGCTCCCCTACATCTTTGTAGTTGCTACGTTTTGCCTTCTCAATGAATAAATAAAATAAAAATCTTCAAACCCTTTAATCATAAAGTTGTACTTTTATAAACCTTAAGCATATTAAAATCATCGTGTCAGTCTCTTCTAGTTCTATGAAATTCATAGTGTACAGACCATGTCATCAGTCAATATATTTTTCAGAATCTGAGAAATAAGTAGCTAAAGCTTGAGTAAATGACTTAATCACAAAATTATCTGAAATATTTCAGGACTACTTTTAAATTATATTTACATGTAACATCCCATATCTTTTTTCCGAAGGAAGCAGACTGATATTTATTTGTCTGATTCCAAACAAAAATGTGGAAACAAGAGATAATAGAAAACTTGGATTATTTTTTTTTGTGGTGGTCAATTGCTGAATCTGATTTGTATTCAATAAAACCACAGGGATCTAAGTGAATGTAAAATAGATTAGATTTCACCACAATTTCTGGCTAACAAATTTGTTTCTTTTAAGGCTCTATTTTATATATGTGTGAAATGTCTCTAATTCTACTGTGAAGCTCATCATACATGTACATAACATGACTTGGTGATGAGAAAAGTCCTTTGTGCTCACCTTTAAAGTGGTATTATACCAAATGAGTCGTAAAAAGCTAAATAAGGGCTCATTACTTCTTGGGAAGTGTATAAGCTGGGTGTGAGGCTCCTCTAATACAGTGAAGTGTATAGTCCCTCTCTAATAGCTTTGAAATAGTTTTCATAAAATTGCTTGATCTTACTTCTCAGTGTGTGAAGGTGAAGATATTGGTGGGGCATTTGGGAGGGAGAAAGGGAATCCTTGTTGTTTTTAATAAAAAACTAACAGTTAATTGTATCGCTGTGTGCTCTTGCTGGCAAACATCTACAGCACACTTTAAAACACGAAAAAAAAGGAAAGGGGGATTGCTGCTTGTTAATGGACTCTGCTATTTTGCAGCACTGTAGTCAAGCAGCCACCTACAGTTCATCCTTATGTTAATAGTAATGTTACCAATTTTAACATTATATGCCTTTTTCCACTGGCCCCTGTTGGAACCAACAGCCTACGGCAAGTGCTGTACTGCCTTTTACTTAATTGCTTCTTAAAGCTAACAGTGAATTACATTAAGTGTAATTTCATTGTCGTTGGATCTTGGTGAGTTTGAGGTGGCACGTTTGCCATGGGAGTTCTTTTTCTCTGGTTCAGTGGCTATATCCGTGTGGGATGCATTTCTCCTGGAGTAATCCAGGAGAATCTTTCCTTTGAAGAGGAACAGATGTAGATTTACATATCTGGAGGTCTCTGGCCTCTGATGAGATTAGTTGGTGTTTTTAAACCCTACTGGAAGGTGCATATTTAATAAATGCCTAAAGCAAGCCTGTGTGAAATGGCTGGGCCCTGGGAGACTTTGAATGAGAGGAGAGGAGGAGATGTCAAGTTGCACATTGTGGTACCATCATAATCACTGCTGAAAATAGGCCAACACTTGAAATAACAAATAGATTCAGATTCTGCTTTAACAGTACTAAATTAAAAATGGACAAGGGAACTGTCATATTCCTCACAAGAATTTGGGTTTAAATTTCAGATGATCGTTTTATTTCCAATTTCCTAATACGATGAAAAATTTCCTAATAGTTGAAAATGCATAGGTTTAAAAGCTGGCAACCCTCTCTGCCCCCTATCAAATAATTTGTGCTTTTCTAACATGCTTATTTGAGGTAACTGCATGCCCTGCAATAGAAATTAGTATTTGTGCTCTACTGAAAGTGTATTTTGAGATGGAGGGGAAGGGCTTGTGGCATATTTGGAGATTAAATAAACTTCCATGAGAGAGACTAAGCTTGTTTGACAGCAGCCTTTCTTTTCTTTGAAATAGAAAGAGCTCTATGGAGAGGAACAGCACACCCAAAGAAGTATTTGATATAGAATTTTTAACTTCTGTTTTGCTGTGGCATATCTGCTATCATGGTAAAACTACAGTTCTTGTTACTGCTGTTTCAGATCCAGATCATGCAATGATTTTTATGTTGTACTCACAGCATTTGAAAATGTTCAGGGGTTTGTAAACGCCTTATAATTGCATCCCCCTTCCTTTCCTTTCATCTCCTTTCAGTTTGTCACAAGGTTTTCTGTTTTTTCTTAGAAGCTCACCATTTGTGCCATACTCTGCTGACTGTCCCAGCCTATGTTGCACAGCAGGTTGTGTGATACTGTTGCCTGAAAGCTGTAATGTTCTGTCAGAGCTGGACATTCATCCCCTACAGCATTCTGCCTCTGCTGCCCTAGCACTGACAACAGTACTCCTTCCTGGTCTATGTGACTACACCCTATCAGGAAGCTCTCTTCTGCACCGAGTCCCACTGTCACCTACGCTGTCACCTGCTCCCTTCTGTCATGTATAGCACGACTCCTTTCCTGCTATTGCCTACAGCATTAGTCTGCTGCTGTCACCGACACCGCTCATGTGCCACACCTTTTCACTCCTGTAACATGCCTGTGTGTTCACAGAGTGTTCACTCCTGTCCCCACGATCCTGCAGAGATTCCTCTGCTCTCCTCTGTCATCTGCGTGTTTCACCTCCGTATTGCCACTAAAATGTCAGCGCAGATTAAAATTTCTTGGGCTTGGGGTGTTTTATTATTTAAGGTGGCCTTGCAAAAGCCAGATGCCATAGTTGATGGGGCAGCAGCCTTATCCGAGGTACCACAGGTCTCAACCAAAGCCTGCAATTGACAGTGGTAATCCCTCACGTGAAAGGGCAAAAAGCTAAAAGAATACAAGACCCTGCTGAGATTAACAGAGAAACAAACAGAGGCCAGTGTAACAAAAAAAGGTGCTCAGATCTGTAGATAAGGAGCTTTCAGAGGCCTCTGAGCAAGGCCCCTGTTTAACTCCCTGTGGAGCACCAAAGCTCTGCAGGACTCAGGGACAGAATGGCAGCAGAGATGAAACAACAGCCAGAGTTAAGACAAGGGGAGCATTCCCCAACTGAACTACATTCTTCAACTTCTAGCTGAATTTTACTGTGCGGTTAGAACTAGTTCCTGCTCTGGACCTAGTTTAATTTCATTCTGGAAAAGCTACCATCTACTCCACAGACATACTATGATTGCTTTCCAGCATCCAGTGATAATTGCCCGGATGGATACAAGCAATGTTTTATTGTTAATTCTGCTTGGTTAAAGTTAGGAGAGGGGCTGCTTGCCATCAGGCACAGAGCAGGAAAGAAAGTAGTTTATAGCATTTGGAAGAGGTATCTTTGCCAGTGATGATGAAAGGAACATAAAATTGCTTTCGGGGGAAATTTACTCATGGGTTGAGGCTGAGCCCAAGGCCTATATTTCACTCGCAACCTTTCAAGCTTTATTTTTGAGACCTAAGTGAGACTGATGGTTGCATTGGTGTAGACTTTGCACAGTGGAAAATATTGCTCTGGGGGTTCTATCCTTGGCTGTTTTTCAGGCAAAACTACCAATTGTTTTTAATGTGCAAATACCACAAAGGGCTTATTTTGAGTTCTCTCTCATTAGATTGCAAAACCTGTTTCAATTATTTCCCATGGATTTCACAGGCATGTAACTTCCTGAACATCCACATCAAGGAAAGAAAGGTTCCATGTTTGGATCTCTGTTTTGCTAACATACCAGCAAACAAAATCTCACAGGACCACATAGGACAGATACCATACAAATATTATTCTTAGAAATAGTCAGCATTTGTCAGTCCTGACCACATGGTGACATCTGAATTTAGTGCACTTCTCCCTGTCCTTGGAATGAAAAGATACCGAGGGAAAGCTCAGTTAGTAAATGATTGTTGACTTTGCCTTTTTTGCTAAACTTTCTTGTTACCAACAGCTTGCTAAGCAGAAAAAACAACTCCTCTAAAATAAAAGTAAATATAAAATTAAACCAAGTCACTAGAAGTAATTAAAAAGCCTCTCTTATCAGCACAGTGATACTAGAGTGTGAGATAGAAAAATAGCATAAATAAATACTGGATTGGAAAACAGTGGCATTGATAGTATCTGTCAAAAGGGCTATGCAGCGATGGATACCCAGGGTGGTAAAACACCCCCATATTATCTGCTCTCATCTATTGCTGTTCTAATAATTTGTTGAAGTACTGCTTAAGTACTTCAAGAAATCTGAACTGGTATCATATTCAAAATGTCATTCATTTTAGGGGTGATTAAGAGAAGTTCTTTCTTTGGAGATGCCACTGTATTACCAGACACTGGACTTTGGATAGAAATCCCAGTGGGCTTAGTGCAGCGTCCTTTGTACATAAGCCAATGCTCTTTTTCTTCTCCTTTGCAAATGATTGAATGCTGTTATATACAGCATATCTATTGGCTTTCTGAACTTCTGGTGAGTTTGTGTGAAGTCAGAATGCGTTCCCTCATCCATATGCCTGTGCACTGTCCCTGCACCGTGGGCTGCCCACTCAGGCTCCCAGTTCCACATACATCTGCTCATACGTCTATGCAATCCTGACACAAACGCCAGGAACCCTGGTCTTTAGCTATGGCATGTCACACAACTGCTCTCATCGATCCTGGTTTTGGGTTGGGTTTTTTTTTCTGTCTTTTCCCACTTTAACCCTGCTTTGAAATCCTCCTCCTTCTCCTTGCCAGTTACCATGGGACAAGGACTGGCCAGCCATACAGGAGGTGCTTTCCACAAGCCTCTTATTTTTCACAACTTTTCTACCTTTTTGTTAGCACTGGGGCTTGTTACCTTGTCAGATAAAGGAACTCTTCCATAACCCATCTCTAGCTGTGCTAAGACTGATTCCCCTCTCTCTCTTTTCAGATATAGACCACAGTTTTGGGGACCTATTTTCCTCACTGGGGCTCTTCCATCTATTTTCAGAAGTGTAACCTTCACAGAGTCCTTTTCAGGTCCTTTAGTACTGTTTTTGGCACTAATTGCAATAAAAGAGGTAAAAGAGTCTGTGTGATAGTCTCAGGTCATTCCCTCTCCAGTATCACTAAAAGCAGTGTGGTGGACAAGCTGTTCTTCCTTTGCTCTGTCAGAAGAGCAGTGTTATTTCCCCCACTTTATTTCAGGCAAGTATAATTTTTTCAGATTTTTATCCTGGTCCTTTTCTTTCCTGCAGCTAGATTGCTCTCTTTTGATAACACTGAAAAGAAAAATAGATGCCTGTCACCATTTTCTCCTGTAGCTTTATTTCTTAAGATAACAAAGTACTAAATGTTGATACAATATTTGACTTGCAAGGTTTGCTTTTTGGAAACTTCTGAATTGCAACATCTAAAAGTTCCTAGTTAAGTTATCCTCGTCTTGCTTCTCATCTGTAGTATTTCTAGCTTTTCTTTTGTTATGTGTAAGCAATGCTGTCTTGTCCCTCATTAGTAACACATACCATGTATCTGCAGAATGATGTGTCAGAGTTAGTTTTGCCAGAGCAGCTTCTATTTTCAATGTTTCTTGTCTGTCTTTAGCTTTCTATTAGGACATGACTGTTGCATTTAATATTCTCATGTCCCCTGACTAGGGAATGCTCTGCTCTCTGTGTTCTGTCCAGCTGACATTTCCTTGGGATGTTTGTTAGTCAAATCACTATTACTTATGGCACCGTAGGACTTCGGGTTTTCACCGAACTTGTTTCATGAATTGTAAGATTTTTACCTTAAGTTATCAAAAGTTTTACTTTTTAAAATATATGTTTTACTTCATGTCTTGTCTTTTCTCACTTTTAAATTAATTGTTGGTTGTAATCAGGCTCTCTCCAGCTTTGCAGAATTTTGAAATGAAAAAGCCGCGTTTGCGTGCACTGAGCACAGCACAGTGCTCAGTTCCTGTGGATTTATCATGTATTTTACTTGTGAAATCACCACATGTGTTTGTCTAAATTAACCCTTATCAGTAGCTGTTCTCTTCAAAATACGTATTCAAATACGTCCAAAACACGTGCAATAGAGTTTTATAGTCTTTTACTATGAATTCTCTATTATTCTCTTTGAAAATTGTCTGCAGACATAGCCGTTTGAATCCCTCATGGGTCCTCTTGCCCAGGACCAGGCGTTCAGCTGGGCTCTGTGCAAGCAGTGAGGCCATGGGAGGTCCCTTCCCTGCAGCTGCCAGCAGTGGCAGATGTACCAAGACGTGACAGCCCCGGTCAGGACCATGTGTTTCAGTGAGAAGCTGGGCCTGCCAGCCAAAAAACTCACGTACCGGAGCTTAAGGATGCCAATACTCAGTATTGAGAAAAATGTGACCTGAATTTCCATGCAGAAGCATCACTTAGAGATTTCTCCTTCCTCTCTGAACAGTAGCCTACCTGCCTTCAGACTGACCTGCTCTGTTGCTCAGGACCTACTTGGATCTGTGTCCTTAAGAGCTTGGGAAGAACACTGGGATTTTTATAATTATTCTACCTAAACTTTAACCATAGTTACACAGTCTGGTCTATTATTTTCTTTCTTACAAGGTGGTGATGAACTGGATGTGTATCAGTATAGCAATGAATAATATCTGTTTGTATTACATGTGGGTATTGGCATCTTGTCCTCAAAATGGGACATACAACAAAACAAGGCACTTCCTTGTGCTGAAACTTAAATCTCATTCTTGGAACAATTCCTTTTGCCTTTTGGTTTTTTGAGTTTTTTTTTGGGGGGAGGGCTTGTTTTATTTTAATTTGCCATTTTGGTTCTTGGTAAAGTAAAGAAAAAAAAATGTGAATTTCCACTTTAAGTTTTTTGATTAAAAAAAAAAAAGGAAGGAGTGAAAACAAACAAACTTCTTATAAGGCTTCAAAAGTATTTTTCACTACCTGTGAAGCTAAATTGCAGAAAATAGTATTTTTAGTATTTTGGCTAAGCTTTTTATCCCATTTTTACTGATAAGGACCCTCTCTTCCTAATGTCAGCTTACACTGTCGTCATCTGTTAAGTGTCCATGTGTGGGCCAGTGAGTCTTTTTAGAAATTCTGTATTCTTCATTTTACATCCTACTGAAATTACTATAAACTGAGAAATCAAACATGAATTTATAGAAACTCTTTTCAGCTGTCTCATTTTGTTCTGCTTGTGTTCCTTTTTTTCTTGTCAGTCTCCTTCCTAAAACTCCTGTTCCCTTATGTTGAGTTTTTGAGCTTGTTTATTAACATTTTGCTTTGAATGGTTTTTTGGAAATTATCTCAGGTCTCTAATTAAAAAGCCCCTTTTTTTTGCATTTACTGAAATCATGTGCAAATAGTAACTAGTTCCATAGCAGTCAGTGGCAAAAGTCTTGTAAGCCAGAGCTACACACAGAATCTATAAAATAGCTGTCAAAAATAAATACATAGAGTAATTTTGGTTGGGGAATAGGAGGGATTTGTGCTTTTTCTAAAATGAGTTGAAGTTTATTTTGTAATTATAGCAGGGAGAGGATTGGGCCTGAAGGTTGTAAAATGCGATAGTTGTTATTATCTGTGAAACCTGCAATGAATTATATTGTCAAAGTCCCACAAGTCCTTTTCTATTCTTTCTGCTGAAGACCTGTGCTGCACAGGTCCCCACCACCAAGAGCCTGCCACGGTACCCACCCTACAGCTGTGATCTGCAGCCTCTCTAACCTTTTCTGCTGGTGTACCTGCTCTGCAGGAAGACCTGCCTCATGTAAACCAGGAAAAACACGTGGAATTTGTGTTTCAGCAGCCACAATGCAGAATTTGCTCTTAAAGCAGAATAAACAGGAGCAAATGGACAAGAGAAGTGACATCTGTCCTGGGGGAAGGCAGCAGTGCTGTGATGAGTGCCTGCCTGGCGTGCAGGTCTTTGGGCAAACAACTTTTGGTGGACTCTGGAAACCTGTGTAGGTTGATGTTCCAGGATATAGATGGGCTGCTGCAAATGGTCTCTGCAAGTGTAATTTCTTCTTGTGGGAATTGCTTCATGGTGATGGTTCAAAGGATGAACTCTCTCTGCAGGTCTACTTTTAAAGCATATCTGTTAACAAGACACGTTTAGTAAAAATGGTAAAGCAGAAATGTTTGGGTCTATTAATAAGGTCACCAATACTTAAATGAAATTCACTCAAATGCAAAACCATCACAAGAGCAATGAAACTTTTAAGTCTTCTAAATAGATCTTGAGCTCCATTTGCATACGTCTTTATGGAAAATACGAAGTTCCATGCAATTACAAGCCACATTATGGAAACTGTACCTGAATAAATGATATGTGGAAAGTGGCACTGGTTGCCATCTTCTGAAATGTCTGCAATTTTAATTCAATCCAGACATCTTGGATTCTTGAAAGGTAATTTTTCATTCAGTTATATGAGTAAATGCAACTTAATCATATTTGCATTGAATTCATTCAAACATCCAACAATCTTTGCTCCTCAAAAGAAGAGCAGTGCTGACAATTTTCAGGCTTAGAGTTAGGAAACCCTTTCTTAAATCAAAGGCAGAGATATTAGAGTTGGAGCCACCTCGAATAGCACATGGATAACCTCTTCTTATGTTTCCCATCTCGGTTTTCATACTTACAAACAATTTTGACTGGAGCAATGTCCAAGAATGAACTACAACAATGGCATTCAAAGGTGAAATGTAGATTTTATGCAGGCCTTTTCTTTTTCTTTCTATTGTGGAATCTCCCTCTATAAGGTTTAACCTACAAAACCTTCCTATATTAGTTTGGATGTAGCTTGGAAGCTCATTTGTGTATCTCTTCATTTGAAAGATAATAGTGAGATGATGTGCTGGGTAAAAAGTAAGTTACTTCCAAGTCCTGTGTGGACGATAGTTCAGTGTTCACACGGTTCATCTTCTGCACTAGAGTATCTATTAATACATATGAATCTATAGCACACTTAAATGAAAGGATAAAAAAAAAAAAAAAAAAAAAAAAAAACTACAAAAGGAAGATATATCTTATTCTCATAGTTTATATTCTGTTTTCATTAATAGTTCCATAAACAAGTGTCAATGCAATGGCGAAATAATAAAGCTGAAGTAACTAAAATATATTAACCTGTCTACCTGTTAATGCAGAGGTGATATTTTTCTAATTTTATGCTAAATAACATGTATATAACTGAACCCCTAAGTATCTTTAATATCACATTGATAAGAAGCTCTGTTTAGTAATTTTTCTGACAGTGTTTTGTATTTCAGTGTTAGTTTGGTGGTTTTTTTCAGTGATTCCATCTGGGCTGTAATACAGATAAAGAATAGCCAAGCTTTCATTTAGTCACCAAACACAGGTGACTTCCTACCACTGACATTTCCACACCACTATAAGGAGATACTGAAACTCCTGTTTTGTGCTGTTGTGCTGTTTTTCCAGAAAACGTGTTGTTAGATTCCAGGAATGAATGAGTTAAAGGCAGCATTTGGATCAGTGTTGTGAAACTATATATTATCTATTGTATTTCCTTGGCCTTAAGTGGATTCTAGCATGGGATGAATTAGGTTGGCTAGATATTTTCTGCTGACTGTGATATCCCTGTTGAGCAGCTTTCCCAGTACGAATATATTTGGCCCTTCTTTTTTTTTCCCCACAAGCTATATCCCTGTATAAAAACAGCTTTATCTCTAAAGAGCAAATAACACCCAGTGCTCATAACAGATGCCAAGAAATGTTTCTGTTTTGATTTTTGAAAATAAAAATTCAACTGTGTTCAATAAAATTCAGAAGCCGTTTTCCTCTGTGGAAATTAAAGGAATCCAAGGAAGTCTAGGAAGATAGCGACCTTCCTAATTAAAGCAGTAGCAACTGCAGGAATCCGGTTTTTACAACCACCTCTATCTCACTGTGCTGAGAACAAAGCAGCCCTCCATTAATATTTTATTTTTTCTTTTCTTCCACTATAACAATGCTCTATGTTCTGTGAGAGCCCTGGAAAGACATGCAGAGCTATGTTAATTATGGTTTAAATAATTGACACTCTGATTGTGTTGTACTTTCCGAATTGTATGTGGCATGTCACTGGTTCTACATATAATTACATCTATTCACTGCCATCATTTTTCCCACTTACATCACAGTATACAGTAGTCTACACTGCAAAATTGTATGCAGTAAGTAGTAACTTCTTCACCAAATGACCTTTGTTTTTAAAGATGTGGCATGCGTGTAGCAGTGGAGGTCTGATTGCCATCAGAGCTAATGCATGCATCCAGGAAGATCTGTTCTGAAATGGTGAATGTCTGGGGAGTTGGAAGGCTGCATCAGAAGCACACTTGGAGTCTAAAGAGTGGGTATTAGGAAATTTCCAGTGTGGTCTGATGGCAATTCCTTATTTAACATTGCATCCAACTTCTCAGCTTCTGGGAACCCAGATATTTATTATTTGCTGGTTTATAGATTTGTGTGCTTACTACTGGGATTATTAAGTAGATGCAGCTATAGTACGTACAGTACTGTGCAACAATGTAAACAAGCTTTCTGGACTCATCTTCAGGTGTTGACTGAGTCATTCTGAAAGCTTGAGTGTATGTACATATTTGGAGAGTGAGTAACCAGCTACTTTTTGGAGTACCTCATTAGCTGACATGACTGCTGCAGAACCCTTTCCAGTTCAGTGTTTGCCCAATACGCAGCTAACTTGAAAATTAAATCCTGTCTCTTACAATGCAGCCTTAATGAACTGAAAAATATTTATGGCTTCTTTGAAAACCTACATCCTTAGGCATGATTGCAGTGTGTGCGTTTGCTCAGAAACAGTGTGAGTGCTAAAATGTACACACTTTGGAGTTTGCTTCTGTCTGCTTTGCATGTTTGTTCTGCTGCTTGCAAAGAACCTTCTGCTCAACTTGCTATTGATAAGGGAGAGGGATTAGTGTTTGGAAAGGCAACAAGCGCAAGTTATCCTCACGCAACCTGGGAGGTTTGCACAGATAACTGCTTTGTAACAGTTGCCCCGATCTGTGTCTACTTCCCGGTAAAAGTGAGGTGCCTTTACCCTGCCATGAAGGTGGGGAGATCTGCAGCTTTATGTTTACTGGAATAAGGATACATGCGAAAGAAGGTATCTGGTGTGCTTCTAAATCCACACCTTGGCTTACATTGTAGTAACTTGTCCATAGAACCAAGACTATAATGTTTTTATGATTCATATTCTAGTAATGATTAACTGAAAACAGTTATGAAGAGAGGATGAGTAGAAGCTGATTTTGGACCATCAATGACATTTAGAGGTCTGCTCAAAATAATTGTAAAGGACTTGGTAAGGTCAGTGTGTATTTCAGAGTCTTTGGGAATTTGGGGCCTTTGACAGTAAGTACTTGCTGTCCAGTTACTGGGAATAGGTGACAGAATGATACTGTGTCAGTGTCAGGTACACCTTCAGAAAAACCTCATCAATGACCTCATCAATGTTTATAAATACATAAAGGGTGAGATGGATGCCAGGCTCTTCTCGGTGATGCCTAATGACAGGACAAGGGGCAATGGGCATAGGAAGTTCCATGTAAACATGAGGAGGAATTTTTTCACAGTGAGGGTGACAGAGCACTGGAACAGGCTGCCCAGGGGAGTTGTGGAGTCTCCCTCTCTGGAGATATTCAAAACCCGCCTGGACACGTTCCTGTGTGATCTGCTATAGGTCATCCTGCTCTGGCAGGGGGGTTGGACTGGATGATCTTTCGAGGTGCCTTCCGGACGCTGACATTCTGTGAAAATAGAGAACCAGTGATACTCCTAACAAAATTTTTTACATTTTTAAACAGGATAAAATTAAAACCACCAAGGTTTGTGTCACATGGAACAAGTATGATAGTGAAGTGCTGTGGGATGGAAATATTTGTAGTAGAAATAGCCATTGTTATTTTATTTAAGAAAAAAATAAGATCAACAAATTGTTTCTTCCTGTTTGGCTGGAAGATTATTAAAATGTAGGAGAATCGGGACTTGTAACCATTTATGTGAAGCAATAACACTTTGAATGCTACTGGGATTGGGAAAAAAAAAAATCTGTGGCAGAGAATGCTGGAAGCAGCTATCTAAAAATACTGTGGGAGGTGGATCTCCTGTGATACTAGGCTAGATATGTGATACATCCCAGAAACCTGAAAATTGTACCAATGAGAGAAGAGAAATAGAAAAGAAAAGCATTCTCTAGAAATGTCAGATAGGATTTTCAGAAATATTTAGCAGTCGTCTGTGTCTGGCCCAGTTTGGAAAGCTGTCCCTATTTAGGGCATCACTTGAACATGTGGTTCTGTGCCGCTGATGCTGACAGAGCATAAATGTTACGAGAAGCTGAGCATCCTGCATATGGATGGGCTTAGGAGCGTGCGGAAATGCTTTGTCTGAATTAAGGACCCTGTTTAGAAGCTTCCATGCTTTGGCAGAGGTTGAAAAGTTCATATTGAAAATAAGGACTGTAACTTCTTACACTCATTTTTTTTGTGTGTATGTTTTCAAAGTAACACTACTCATATTAGCAATTGTTGAATAGCAAAAAAAAAAAAAAAAAAAAAAAAACCACACGTACAAAATCCTGTCCTTATTTTCTTAAACTGTGTTAGAGTTCAGGAGCTTTTCTCTGAAAATGCTTTCTGTAGGTATGTGTAGGTTTACACTTCAGAAAGCAATGAATGCTTTTAATCAAAATGGACAATTGTGTGGAGGCACAAGAGAAATGACACTGGATTGAAAATATAGGGTTGTTTTGTATTTTAGAAGTTTAGTACATGTGGTTAAAAATTTTAGAATGAGAACTTAACAGAGCTTTCTCATATCAAAAATCAATGTAAAAGTACACTGTAAATTGAAAAAACCTATCTTGCTTGCATATCAGGAATAAGTCTTGTTTTCATCTTGTTTTCCCTTATTCCTTGGTGTCATTACCAAAACATGTATTTCAGTGCATTAGAAAATGTAATTTGAGTCAACTGATACCTGAATCAGTTCTGGGATATATGTAATTTCCTCTGATGTTGAACAGAGAGAATTGATTTCAAATGTATATTTTTGGATTAAGCTGAAGGGATCAAATAGGAACCTAACACTTATGTCTGATGATTGCATTTGACCTGACATACTCTGGAAGCAGAATCCTGAAAGATGGTATCTGTGATATATAAATGCCATATCTGTATATTAATTTTGTCCCATTAAGGAGATCTGGATGGGAAAGTGGTGAATCAGTAATAATATTTATGACACACATAAAGGCATGTCAGAAACTTGTGAGAAACTGTTTCCTTATGTGCTTTCCCATATTTTCTTCTACTCGGTAGTAACTCTAGTTACCTGATCCATGTACAGCACAGAACGTGGAAGGAACTTCTCTCTCACTGACCATTCACCTGCCGAAAACTCCTGATAGGCTCTGTGTCCTGGCTGCCTTTGCTGGGGAAATGGCCTGAGTTGTTGTATCATTGCTGTGTATCACAGTTCTTGCTGTTTTCTGTGATTGATATCTGCTATTTTGTTTGAAAAGATGCTCACACAATCTACGAAATATTCTTTATGGCTTAGCCTTTGTTACACTGAGATGTTCAGGATTTTCCGGAGTGGAGTCTGTATTTGAGACTGTAATCTAAGCCAGTCTTCTTATGCTCTAGGCTGGGCTTTGCTGTGCAATGGAGGTTGAAAGCTACTGCAAAAGTTTCTTTCGGGTGATTTCAATTCAGGAATCCATGTGGTTAGACCTTATAAATTTCAAAGCTTGTGATTTTTCCTCTAAATCTGATTTCCCACAGAAACTATATACATTTTTGTCTGCATGTTTTCCACTAATAATTTCTGGACCATTTTGATCATTCCATTTGGCATAATAGTAAAGTCTGTAATATTAAGTTCCATGAAAATAAATGGCCCAGCTGGAGGGGGAAAAGATCCTGCAAATACCTTTCCTCCAAAGAGGTGACAGTGTGAACCTACCTCTTCTCAGCAGTAGAGATTTTTCTGCAAAAATGACAGAAATGAGAGCTAGGGGACAAAAGCCCCCATGCTCTGGAAATCAGGTTACAAAATAATTCCATAAACAGTGGAACTCATTTTGTGAAAAATCTGAACTTTATGGGCAAAAAATTAATTCTACATGCTGCATTTCTGTAGAACTTGAGACGGTTTTATTTGGTAGGATCTAATTCTCATATATATTTCTGTATTCAAATTATACTTGAAAGTAGTTCAGATCTGATAGTCTGGACACAAGAACATGTAGCTCTCTACCACTATTGTGCATGTGTGTATTTACATATGCATTTATTGCTTATATTGTAGTGTTTGTATATATTTTATATATACATGTATGTATATATATATTTTACATGTTTCACATAGAAATATGTTATGAGCATGTTTTATTATTTGCTGTAGGTCTCAAGTCTGTAAATGTATTATAAATATTGTCTGTCTGGATTCAATATCGTTGTCTTTTAGAGGAAGAAACTCACCTTTCTCCTTTCCACTCTCCCTGCATCCTTCCCAGCCTAGGTAACACCAGTCATTATTCTGCAGGTACACAAGCAGTAAAGTACTCTCCAGAATTATCAGTTGATTGCAAATGTTCTTTGATGTGTCTTCAGTACTCAGTATTTTCATAAGTGACTAATGCTATAGGGGTATTCTTGGCTGTGGATACTTGGAAAAAACCATGGTCTTTATTTAGTGCATAGCTTCCATTCTGTGAAAATCTGGCTTGTATCAAGGATGGGTCTTTGGGTTGCAGAATAAATGTGGCTGAATAGTGGCAAAAATCTTGCCACGTGCCTATAATCTGATTATGAAATAGTAATTTTATTCATATTCCGACACCCACTGTGGATGCTTCACTTCCTTATGTTGATATCAGTTAACTGTGCAGTTACAATCAGAGGAACACTGAGTTTCCTGAGTTTAGCTGTCCCCTTCTTTAAAAGGATTAAGGTTTATTAAAATTGTAATGAGTAACTGATGAGCTCTTATTTGCTAGAGTCTTAAATGAAAAGCCTTTTACACCAGCTTGGTATCTTTGCTAGTCCTGAAAATGTTTCTTTCTGTTCACTCAAATGTATTTTTTAGCTTTTATTGTGAACATGCAAACATTTTTCTAGTTATATTGTTTTAATGGAGAAGCAGCCATGAGTGATGTAATTCTACATTGTCATTTTCATTTTCTATGCAGCTGTTGCAAAATTAAAAAGCTATAAAGTTACAAATGGCTTCATATGAAGCAATACACAGCATGGAATTTCCTGGTGGTGGTTAAAATAATACAATTGCTTTTAACAGATGAAAACATTTAAGAGTCCAAAGCAGGTCCCTATTTAAAAAAAAAAAAACCCAAAACCTTTCTTCTGAAAATATCCATCCTTTTAAAACATTTGCTTGAAAACAGGGCAAAAACAATCTCAGCATAGAATATTTTTTTTCTTTTGGGGTTTTTACATGCAACACAGATTGAGAAGAATAACCACAGTGGCAGGTAAGGAACCAGTAACAGAAAAGCTTTATTTGAGCATAATTCACCAGACATACATCTTCGTTTCTTCTTGTATCCATCTGCAGACTAGAACAACCATATGCTTGGAGACATCATTGTCTTTTCTCTTTTTTTCTCCCCTGTACTAAAAAGAGAAGTCATTAGGTTTGACAAGAATGGTATATTTCATAGTAATTACAAGGGAGCACAAAACAAAACCAGGCAGGTTTCACAATGTCCATGAATGTCCTAATGCACCAAAGACTGCTTTTACATTCTGTTAGAGGGAAACTGATTAATTGGTTCTTTGTAACTTCAAATTGAAATCACAGTGTAACCTGGTCGTGCTCGGCACAGGAAGCCTTTGGGGGTGCCAAAGTTTGGACAGGAGTCTGGGACATGGAGAAGTCCCAGAACTATTGTGTTCAGTGAGCTGTGAAAAGTCATTCAGAAGAGAAACACTCAGCATCCTTTATTTATTTGCATTGAAATATTTATCTGTGATGAGAGGCATTCATAATAGATTGTCAATCTCTTGTGCCTTGCGATGACTCTGGGTGTCTTGCATTGAATTCTAAGTATTTCCCTTTGTGAATAATTTCATAATTGTCACGTATCCAACCTATGAATGTTCCCTGATCTTTGGATTCAAATTATCATCTTTTTTTTAATTTTTTTTTCCTTTCTCTAGAAAGGGAAATATCAAACATGTAATTTTCTGTTTAAAAAAACAACCCACCTATCTAAATTATTAATTTTTGTACTTAGAGATTAAAACTCAATCAACCTGAAAATTCATGTCTTGCTGCTCTTTCCTGATAATTGAAGGAAATTATTTATGTAGCATAGATTAATACTTTTCCATGTTCTACCTGACATTCCAGATTAAAGTATGACTTTGAAATAGAGATGGGTTGGGACTGAAATACCCTATACAACCACTCTAGTACTTGGAAGGCAATATGTTAGGTTCTCAGCACCAAAGCTCACAAAGGAAGTCAATTTTCAGTTCTATCTTGTTATGTGCTGGGTGGAACGGAGAGAGAAATGAGCTTGCAAGAGAACAAAAAATGTAGAGGAAGAGAACAAGGGCATAATAACAATGAGCACTGTGTATCTTTGATCCATAGTGCTGTCTTGCAAGGGGAGGGATGCCACAGAAGCCCTGGTTTTGGTAGAGACAGGAAAGCCTCCTTTCTAGTTGCATCTAACACCATCGTAGCCCCCTTTGAGCTATACACTGATATAGAGATGGATCTGTGTTTTTTCACTGGTCTGGGACAAGCAAACTCCCAAATAACATCTAGAGTAACAAGACCTCTGGCATAACTACCAGCCATTTTCTGTAGTGTAGAAAGCTGTGCTGGCCCACCAGCACAGGAGGGGCTCTGCTAGGGTTTTTGAGTTCTCTCAGCCTTTTCTCTTTTCCTTTCTCTTCCTTTCTTTTCCTTTCATCTCAGATTGAAAAAGGAACTTGGAGACAAGAGAAAAAGCAGCAGTTGAAAGGAAGTTGAACAATGTTAACCCAGAACACAAAGGGTGGAGGTGTATCTGTTCACTGCTGGCATGCAGCCATTGTGGTTATCAGCTTAATAGCATAACTTAACAGGAAGAATTACACTCGTGACCTTCTGCTCCAGCAGCACAAGCTTCTATCACTTGAGCTAAAGGAGAATCTCCATTAGTGGTTGCTCATTGTCACAGGGCACATATCCCCCTCTTGGGCCAACCACTTATAACGACAAGATATAAACACTTGAACAGCTCTGATTTTGTCCAGTAGAGGGAAGTGGATAGACACAAACACTAACTCAATATGTTAGAGATATCATCAACATATTAACCGCATCATGCGTGACTGGCAAAAGGTGTAGCAATTGCAGGAGAACCTTGCGTTTCTCATCGCTGCCAAAACCTTCGTATTGACTAAGTATCGTTTCCACTAGGATTGCTGCTTCTTGCAGTTACTATTCTTTGAAATACAGGGCTGCCAGAAAAGAGTAATCGGGATCATAAACAAAATTGCTGAAAATAACATGTTGCTGTTTTATGATTGACGGTCATTAAGTTCAATTTTTTAAATGAGCTTCATGGGGGGAGAGGACTATTGGAAAATACCTTCAAGTGAGATCTGGCAGTAAGCTGCATTTCAAAATTCACAATGAGGGTGGTGAGACCCTGGCACAGGTTGTCCAGAGAGGTGGTCGATGCCCCATCCCTGGAAACATACCAGGTGAGGTTGACTGGGATTCTGAGCTCTAGTTGAAGATGTCCCTGCAGGCAAGTTGAACTAGATGACCTTGAAAGGTCACTTCCAACCCAAACCATGCTAGGATTCTATGAAAAATAGGTGCTTTGTTCTTTGGAAATAGGAATGGGTTAAGAAATTGGGTATTGACACAGAACTCCAAAGTGAGAACTCCAAAGCATTTGCTTGCTGGATTTCCACTTCAGTGTCAATCAGTGTTTCTTGGATAACATGATAAAAGCAAAATATTTCAGAAATAGCTCTTTTCTAGAGTACTATTTACTTGCTTCCAGTAGCCCAGTGGCTGTTCCCTGGGGAGAAAGAAACAGTTACTGAACTTAGAATTGCCCCTTATCAGCTTTAGCTGTGCTGGTACTACCTATTCAGTAGGGAAAAGAAGAAAAAATTTTTTTTTGTTTGGATTCATGTGTTTGGATCATAAGTTCTTTTTCAAGAAGGCCTTAAAGGCAAAGATATACCATTTAATAGTGATAATCATACTGTTGTACCGTGGAAAAATGACCAACCATATCCAATATTCCCAAATGTGCTGACAGGCAATTGTAAGCCCATGTTTTCTTTGGAAAGCTTTCTCTGTCCTTAGAAACAGTCCTTTCTTCCTCTTTTAATGCCAAATGATTCTCCTCAAGGTCATCCACCAGCTCCTTTCCTCAATATTGGGTTAGTTGGAGTGTCCAAATTTTAAGGGAAGCCAAATGACTTGCAACCAGCCATTTACAGAACAGCCCTTCTTCCAGAGCCATTTTTTCCCCTACCAACTTCGGCCGTTTCTCATCTTCATCCCTTTCGGTACAGAACTGAAGTCCCTGCAGAGTTTTCATAACATCCTAAAGCCTTCATCAAATGGTAAATTGGTATTCTGTTAGGCTGTCAAAAAGGATTAGAAGGAGGGATCTATTCTTCTTCTTCTCATTCTTTAATGACAAGTTGCGTTGCCTGCCTGTCCACTAAATCACTTTAGGCAAGGTCTAATTTACCTCTTCATACCAAAGTAGAGAGAAACCAAGAAAAAAAAATCTCACACTTAGGACATGCGTTGAGAATTCAGACAATTCTTATACTACCGTAATTTTATTCTAAGACTTAGCATTTTCTTAGCACAAAAATATATATTATCCCCTGACTGCTTTTTGTCTTTTGTTTTGGAAGTATATGTACACCCATTTTAAGTAATTGCGAAGCTTTAAAACCACCCACATTTGAGAATTTCATCAAAATCCTGAAGACATTTGACACGTGCATTTTCACGGAGAAATGCATAATGTGTTCTACAAGAATCTTATTCACATTCTTTGCCAGGGATCATCTCTTTCATCCTCTCAAAAGGAGCTTGAGTTTAGCTGGAAACTAAAGATGCAGTGTTTACCAGTGCTATTTTCACTTTTGCACACGTGTAGATCTTACATTGCAGCCAGTATCACTGTTTGTGGGTGTGTGAAGAACAAAGATAGATAGATAGATAGATAGATAGATAGATAGATAGATAGATAGATAGATTCTCTGAGATGCAGTCCTTAGAGAAGGACAAAATGTGTGTTGTAACATTAGAAACCTGATTCTATTCCCAGTGCTGTTAGAGTGTGGGCTACTTCCCCATGTGTAGGGCATGACAGGCCTTCAAAGGAGAAGGGGGGAGATGCCTTGAAAATAGGGAGGGAAAAAATATCCATGACTGACTTGATTCACCCCAAAAATTCACCACCTTTGTCTCTCACTTCCATGTTTGGAGTGCTGGCAGAATGACATGCTTAAAGCAGGTCTTTGTACTTTGCCAATATGATGATCTGTGTAGCGATGGGACAGATTGGGTTCATTGCAAGATTATGATGGGTAAATGTAAGCAACAGCCAGGGAAGTTGTGATTGCGCTATCCAAAACCAGAGCTGAGAGTGCACGAGGAGTGCTTGCGGTGCTGCATCCTGCAAGACCACGGTGAATGCTACACATTTCCAAGTATAAGAAATTCTGCATAAATAGGACATTCAATTATTTATGAATAGACTCAAACTCAGTGATTAATTAGCATTTTAAATGTGGTTGATTAACACATTAACCCTATTTTATGAAAACTCTTTTAAAAGATACATATTACATGTGATTCCATTTGATTTTCACATTTCTGATGTCTTTCATCTGTTAGATTACTGTGTCCTATAAGACTTTCTAGAACGTTTAATTATTTACTTTACAAATGCAGGATGTTATAATGATATTTGTAAAGAAAAAGCTAGGATAATGAATATACAATACAGTATTAGCAGCTTCCCCAGCTGTTGACAGGAGGTTAGAGGGATATGGGTGGAGGAAGAAAGAAAATCAAAACAAGATACTAATGTTGCACTAGATGTATACAAGTGAATATGCAATAAGCATTGGGAATAGTCTACAAAAGCAATAACATAATTTACCATTCTGTATGAAAGAACTATCTGAGGTGCTTTTGTCTGTAGTGAAGGTAATGTTTGGAAGCCTTCACTGGAAAACAGAATATAACCTAGAAACTGTTTGCATTATCAGTTACAGAAGAAAACATTTACTTGTTTAATAATCAGTTACTTATTTCTATTATTAATTATTCATCCATGTCTCAGCAATTACTGGCATACTAGCTGCTATTGTATCAAGGGCTGGGATTTACCAGGCAGACCTAACAATGATGAGAAGTTTCTGATATATGAACATATACCTTATAAATAGAAGAGAAAGGAGGGAAAGCCCCCCCTGCATCAGTTGCTCAGTTCACGTTAAACTGTTTCTGTGTAAGTTGACCAAGTTCCAGAGCTGCCTAATAACCTGAGTGGTCTCTTTCCCATATATCTGGCCAGCCTTCTACATACTGTTCTCACATAATAAACCAAAATTATGCTGGGACTGAGACTGTTAGAACTGGCCCTTTTTCAGAGGTCTCATGTTGTGAACACACTGAACACTGAAAATATTCAGCCTTCAGAGCACTTGGCATCTCATGAGTGCCCGTGTTTAAAGGACGCACCTGCTCCTCTGCAGCAAATACAACAATCAATATTCTTACATGAAGGCATATGCTTGAATATTTTGGATAATTGGTCCTGTCCCCATTTCTGCAAAAGAGTATCTCAATTGATAAGGTTAGAGTTGACTATTTCCTCCCTACATTGTGAAGGGAAAAAAAGCTCTGCAAAGATCCCTTCAACCTGTGCTTGGAATTTTCCAAAATTAAGCTCTGTGTAAAACAAAAGCAGGGGGGAAATGTGTGATACTGAAAATCGGTCAACTTGCTCTTCAGCTGAAAAACAGCTTATTAGCAGGGAAATCGTTAAGGTACAATATAGATTTATACATCAAAAAAAAAAAAGAAAAAGACATGATTGACGATTCTTACCTATCTTAATCCGTGAGGTTATTGTGCATTGTGAGAAGCACTGTGTCTACAGTGTATTTCTTGTAAATGCTATACGTGCATACTTCTGTATACAGAAGCAAGCTAACCATTCGTGTCATGACCTGCAACTCATGTCTAAAGGCCTCATTCCTCTCCAGAAATTCCTCCTTTTCAGTTATTTTGTCATCAAAATTATTCCTAACCTTTGTAGTATTGTCTTTCCTAGCTGAAAAAAAAAAACAAAAAACCAACCAAACAAACAAAAAAACCCCACAAAAAAACACAAACAGGTGCTTGAATTCTTAATTTCCTTGCTTCTGCCTTAGGCCTGGAAATACAAGCTAAACTATTTCACTTTTTGTCTATAAGATTATGTCCATGGAGGCACCTATATCAAAGTGAAGGCCCATATTTGTGAAAGGTGAGAATTGGAGTAGCTGGACAAGGTACCTGTGTCCTATGGTTTAGGGGACTATATGCAAGGGTGTGTGATTACCATATATCAGGAGACTTGTGAAGCAAGTTCAGTGAAGTCATTATGATGATATCATTGCTGGTAGTGTTACTTTACATTACTAGTGGCCATTACTGTAATCTAAATGGACATTGGGAGGAGATTATGGTGAAAGGTGCTAATGGCTTGCACATTAGAGGTCATTCACATATAAGCACCCAGGATGAAAGTCTATGTACAAAGAGTTAAATAGATTGTGCAGCAGCTTTCCCCAGGGAGTCATTAAAGGTATTATGCACGTTTAAGTACTCTTCTTTATCTGGGCCTTTCAAGCTAGGAGGTCTAAAGGAAGAGCTTCTGAGTAGTGGTTTTCCCAGGTGTAAAATCAAGCCTATGGGCTGTGGCTGAGGGGTGGTAGGTGAGGGTGGAAGACAATGTATAGTATAAATAGGTAGAACTGTCAGATTTCTCAAATGCAGGAGAAAAAAGTGTGTAGTTTTTGTGTTTAGGGGAAGAAGATGCACTTTTTAGAGCTTTACTCTGGAATACAATCAGATTACTCACCTCATCCTGAGCTGGAAGATTTGCTGTATTACTGCAATATTTTGTTTCACTGTCTACTTAAAAAAAAAAATAAAAAATAAAAATTCTAGTTGACTCACAATATGCAGAGTGTAAGTATTCTAGCAATGCGAGTGTCTGCTATCATAAAGATTTTCCAATACTATTCATGTAAAACATTAGGCATTGCCAAAATCCTACTGTTTTTGCTTGCCAGCTTGAATAAATAATGGAAGACAGGAGTCGGAGAAAAGGGAAATAAATTCTTCCTCTCGGCTGAGACTCACACTCTTTGCAGAGATGTGTATTTTCTTTCTCTGGTATGCCTCCAGAGCTCATAGTAAAAGTAATTCAGGAACTTCAGCTAGCGCACAAGGCAATAAAACTCGGCTCTGTTGTGGGAAGGATCCACCTTACAACACGGTAGGTAGAGTACGCTCCCTGCTTGTTAAAACAACTCTCTGTAGGTTGGAGTTTATTTTCAGGCCTTTCCATTTGTGAGCAGCCAAGATATACCTTCAACAACTGTGAGATATCTAACCAAACTCTAGTTAACGAAGAGTAAGGGAGTTTGTTGCTTGAATGATGTGATTTAAGGTACATAGCCGAGTCAAATATATCTTTCTGTGGAAAGTTTTGCAAGACTTATGTTTTTTGTACAAAAGTCTTTCTACCAGAAGATGAGTCATTACTAAAGGTAAGCCATTATAACCAAAATAAATCCAAAGAGTGTGAGGCAGTAGAGTGGTAAAACAGGGGGCTGCAGTTTGGCATCAGAAATAGATTCCATTTGGGGTAATTCTCTGCGAATCTTGAGTTACAGTTAAACTTACTTTCAAATACCTGCCATAAATATTCAGGATTCCTGGTCTCAAGTCCTCCATACAAGTCTTGGGGTAAATAGCCAGAGAATAACCAGCTCCAGTCTTGCCCAAAGGACTAGGCTTCCCTCCCAGTGCAGGATGAGCTCACAAGCCTCTTCACATTAAGTTTTGTGCAGAAATGAAGTCAGGGTGTTACTGAAGCACACTCATTGACCTAGAAAGGTTTATCTCCCAGTTTAGGCATAAACTTAAAAACCTTAATGCAACTCTATGATTAAGGCATGGACTAGAGAGGAAGAGGACAGTACAAGAATATTTCCACAGATGTTTTATTGAGGGTTCATAGTAGCAAAAGAGAGATAATTTGGGTTTTGTCCTACAATGTCTTTAGTCTTCAAAGACTGCAAATCCTATAATTAATTGAGAGGTAGAAAATAGGCTGTACAGAAGTTAATTCTCTCGGGACTACAATTGCTGCGCCTGTGCCCTCGGTTCCTGTTACAGTCCTGATCCAAAGTCAGTTGAAGCCAATCGATCACGCCCTAATTGCACACTGATTAGTATTGCTGTGCTTGGCAGCATAGTAAATCTTTAAGAATTAGGAGCCACTGTGTTTTTTGGAGTAGTTCTTTTCACCATTATGTGTGACTGATAACTTGCAGTGGGATTTAGAAAAAAAAAAAATTCATATTATTGAGAGACAACACTGTGTAATTGTTGCCAAGATAAATAGATGAAATACCTCAACTTCCATTGGAAAAGTTTCAAAGGTTGAAAAGTTTCAGACAGGCGTTTTTTGCAGGTGTAATGAAAGGATCAGCATGTATTTCCCCCAAAGGCTTTCATTTTTCATTTTTATCCTTAAGAGAAGCCAGTGGCACTTCCTGGGTATTGTCATTGACTAAGGCACAAAAGGAGAAAAAAGAAACAATTGATAAAAAAAAAAAAAAAAAAGAAAGAAGAAGTGAATCAAAACATGACTTCTTGTTTTCAAGAAGAAGGGCCAACTTTTACTTTATAGTAACAGCTTTGAGATCAGCAGCTGTGGGATTACATGGCAGAGGTTTGTAAAAAAAATCAATAACTGCTGCTGTTTGGAGAGAGGGAAAGAAAGGACAGCTAACTAGACCAGATTGTAACAGTTCTGCAAGCAGTCACAATGCTCACCTTACAACAGCGCAGCCCTGCAAATTATTAAATAATAAATCACAAAGTCGAACAGTCTTGGGTGGACAGAATGTGTTTGACTGTAAAGCAGACAGAGGCCTATGAATTATTCACATCTCAAGCAAAGATAAAACAAGCAGAGAAGAAATGAGAAGAATTCTTCCAAACAGGTTCTCCTGTACTGAAATATACCTTTTGATTACTGATACATATTTGGGGATTCAACCGGTCAAAGTCATGCCAGAACTAAGAAGAAGGAGACAACTGCAACCTAGGTTTAGTGCTGTGGGAAAATCCTGGCATTAATAAGTAACTTCAGAAGTAATGTGCCTGTGAAATATCATTTTGCAACATTAGTATTTTGGCAATTAAGGGGAAAAAATGGATCTTGGAGAATAATTGTCATAGAAGTGTCAAGATCTCAAGTATTTGTCTTTAACTTAGTGAGTTAAAACTTTGTAAGAGCTTATTTTAATCAGAACGGCAAGCTGAAAGCTGAAAATCTGCTTATGGAAATGGTGGGAATCTCATGTTTTGATAATTTTAAGTATCTGACTTAGCTGTAATGGGAGGAAAAGAGTTAAAGCTGATCTTCAGTATGAAGACAACAAAGAAAAGCAGAATTCTCCATTCTGGAGTGTGGGGTTTTATTATGGGTTTATAACATTTAGGTTATTTGAACATAGCTAATGTCTATGACTTACAGGGGAAACAAAATCAATCAAAACATTCATATTCGTTTGAAGTGGGCTGGGTTTTTTGGTTTGTTTTGGTTTTGGTCCATCCCATCCCCCCTCTCCCCCCCCAGCAGAATTTCAGACTTACTGCACTGATGCACAGATAGAGTGGGAGACATTATATATGACCAAATCCTGCTGACACCCAGTGAGGCCGGTACGTAATACTCAGGGCTGTATTGATGAAGTGACTCCAGAATCTGATCTATTTTATATTCTCAGAGAGAATAATGGTTTAAAAAGCGCTTTTCCCCATCAGATTTGCATGGTTTAAGTTATGATCTTGGTTTAAAACTTCCTCTCTTAAAATTTGATTTATATGTATAGGCAGAAGCGATACCTTCTTTATAATGAGGGATAGGGCATTATGAAGGATGGAAACATCCTTGTGAGCCTGATGCTGTCTGAAGCTATAGAAAACCATCTCTCCTTCACTCTTTGCTTCTTGATAGACCAAGTCTGTGAACAAACCTGTGAGAACCTTTCCTGTGACTGACATATGTGTTACTGCCTTCAGGAGCAGTGGTGAAGCTGGTGTGCCTCATCTTTCTATCCGTTTGCAGAAAGCTTTATTTTTGTAGTAAGCGAGTGCAATGAAGAGAAAAAGGGAGGAGCACCTAACTAAAGGGAAGACGTAACTAATCATGCTGAGGGCCCCTGAATGAGTGCACCAACTAGTTAAAAACTTGCATATTCCAGTAACTGGAAGCAAATGTTCTCAGTTTTCCTAGCACCAGCTCTTCCAGTGTCTGGGACGGTGAATTTCCCATAAATGTGTGGCCTGATAAGGAACAGAGTTGCTTTACTAGCATAGCTGCCACAAACTGCAAGGGCAGACAAGAAGCAGCACACGCCAGCTCCTGAGGATGAGAAGTCTGGCTTGGGGTACGAAGGTGGGGCCTCCTCCACACACCTCCTCCAGAGTCAGTGCCCTCATGCCTGTTTATTCCCAGCTCACAGTTGGTTCTTTTATCTGAAATATGTAGAATTGCTCAGGTCAGTCTTCCAAGTCTTCTGATTTCCTGCACTCCAGGCAAATCAATAATGACCTGCCCATGCCCCGACAAAGGCTGTGTCCAAGCCTTGCTCCTTGACTTCCAGACCCAGAGCTTCCTCAGCTTTTCTCTACAGTCAGTTTTGAGCCTCTTCATTTCACTCTCTGCTGCCTTCACTTGTGAACCAAGTGTCCTCTTGTGCTGCGTGTGTGACTTTTCCCTGAGCTAGAGGGTTACCAAGCTAGCTATGAGTTGATTTTCACAGAGGTGAACATCACAGGGATATGATAAGACTAGAGAACTAATTGTGACTCAAAGGAATTTTTGGGACAGATGAAAATGATTAGTGATAATACAAAAGGAGTAAAAAGTGATATACGTCAGAGCTTTAAAGGTGCAGACCAGCAGCTTCAACTTGATGAAAACAAATCTAAAACACTGAATAAAAGCAACTTGAAAGGTAAATGGCCAATATATGGGAAAGTGTTACTCATGCTTTGTGTAGCCTGTATGAGAGGAGCGAGATAAAATGAGAAACTTTAGTGACTGAGATGGAGATCTGAAGCATTAGTAGCTACAGAGCTACTCTTCTAAGCTTCTCTTAGGTGCTCTAAACAGTGCAGGATACACTAGGGCTGACTTGAAGGGTGCTGGTGCATCTGTGGAGCAACACAAAATTCATTCTGGGATACCAGAGCTAAGCAGATACATTGCTGGTACCTGCTGGCCAGCTGCCGGGAAGATCAGCATCACATAGCTGCCTCATTATGCGTTTAATGTACACATTCAAGTATTAGAAATGAGCTTGTAGGTTTCTTATTGAAACTTCAGTTCCTGTGAGTTGCAGAATTCTGAACAACAGATGGAGGATTGTCATGGTTTAGGGTCAGGGCAGCCCCTCAAACCAAGACAAGGATATACCGCAGTGGTGTAGTCTCAGTATTTCAGGTGGACAACTGACAACTTTAGAAGCAACTGAAGTTAATCAAGTTTCTGTACATAGGGTGGCATAAATGCAACCTGTATTTACCAACTTTTTATTCAGAGCCTGTCACAGCAGCTGAAAGTTACAACCTTGCTTTAAATTACTTAATGAGGTTTGCCAAGAATATGAATCCAGACTTGGAAAATTTACATGGAAGTTGGCAAAAACTGGCTTTTTTTTCCTCTGCAGTACTAAGGAGAGAAGGATGCTTCTTTTGCAGAAGTCAAAGGAAAAAAAATAGTTCCTACTAGAGCCTTCCGTTTAGATGTGCCAGTGATACTGATGTATAGCTCAAGCTTGCACAAATCAGACAAGATTAAATTAATTGAGATTTTATTTTGCCATACATGTTCAATCTTCTAGAATATAGTGTACATAGTATTAAGATTTGGGGAGCAGAAGCCTTTTTCTCTGTTCCTTTTTTTCATCAAACAGTAAGCCAAAAGAACTTGACCAAAGATATTTTGTATTTAGAATTATTTTGTTAAAAGTTTGTTTTGTTATAAGTTTGTTTGTTTGGTTTGGTTTTTTATTATTATTATTATAGCATCAGGTCTCTTTGCTACACATGTATGGGGTTTTTTAGGAGTATGTATTGATGTATTGCTGTTTCTGGCGTAACTGAATGTTGCCAGTAGAAATTTTCTTGTTTGGGGGCATTATGCAGAGAAGGTACCAGCAATGTAAGCCTTGGTTATGCTGAAGCAGGAACTGTGTGATAAAGAAAAGATGAAACTTGTTTTAAAATGTTTAATTTTATCCTTCAAAAAAACCCAGTTAGCACCTGCATAATGTGCTTTGGTGAGTACTATCAATTAAAGAGTTTTGAAGTTGATACTAGAAGATTGTTTATAATACTGTTATATAATGGCTTAGATGGACTGCACTGGAGAAATTAACATGACAGAGGGATGGAAATCATATTAGAATTTGGACTTACTTGAAAGTGGGTGAAATTATATTTAAAAAATACCATTCAGAATAAACACTAATGACATGCCTTTTTATTGATGTTTAATTCAGCAAAGAAGTTAATGCATGCCTTGAAAAGCAAAGGAGGAGGACTGCTTTATGCTTAATAATTTGCTTAAACTGAATTTCATACAGAAAATTAATTTGCTCTTAACAACTAGATAACTTTCTGGAAGGGAAAAAGTTATAGTATTAGCTGCTTTTTCTGAATATAATTTCTTTCCGTATGTTTGGAATACTAAGAAATGCTTGGATGAATACAGTTAGAAACTTTTGGGGTGAGCACAATATTTTTCCCCCTTGGTTTTTGGAAATGTGGTTTACTTATGGCCATCCTAAGAAGGGCAAAGGCCATTCAAGGTGCATGTGTGGACATGGTGTTGGAAGGGTAGGCAGAGTTCTCACAACCCTCAGAAAGCATGAAAGACAGGACCTCTTGTAGTCCCCAGAGTCCAGTGTTGGTCATGGTGTACTCTCCAAACCTATGCAGCTTAATAAAGAAAAGGTTTTTAGAGTGCTAACTTAGAGAAAATCTGTGATTAGTTTCTGTTGCTAAATCAAGTCAAGTATATTTTGATGATTTTATACATATATATATTGCTTATGCATAATTGTGATAAATTCTCCAGATTAATGTATTAGCTGTAAGTTGACAAATCTGAACTGATCTGTAGAAGGAGTGAGGAATAAATACAATAAAAGAGGAAATTAACTCTCTACCAGCTCAAGGTGTGCAGTTTTTACTACTTTGGAAATGATATTATTTGCTTTTGGGAAATAAAGGTATCTGTATTCTTCTTGGGAAGCACTAGTGCTTTGCTTGTCTAAGACCTCTCATGCAGCTTTCTTCAAAGCATAGGCACCCTTGCTTCTGAGGTGAGCAGGCTGTGGGCAGCTGACTGAGCCTGGACACACACCCACTTGCTCCCACAGCTCACAGTGGTCACTGAGGGGTTCTTTTTAAAATTCAAAATATTGTTTAAGGTAAAGCCAGGCATTTTGATTAATTCAAAGCAAGGCATCTTTTCTCTCAATTTAGATCTGTGCTTAAATGAGAACAAGTTACCTTGGAACTGTCAAATTTTTATTTCAAGGTGTCAGTTATTTTAACAGCTGTTAAATATGCCTTCTTCCCTTATCTACCTGTGGGAGCATACCATTTGCTGCACTTCACTTGACTCCATTAGTAA
>JANHGN010000997.1:91173-111173 GCA_024605025.1 Megaceryle maxima | reverse complement strand
AAAATATGGCTCAAACCTGTCTGTATACAGTTTTCTGTCGAGGTGCTGGTACCTGAATCTCACGGGAAGCAAAGTAAATTTTGTCTTTTAAAGATAGAAACAGAATAAAAGTTTGACCTATTTTAAAAATATGCAATGTAAATAAAAACACTTGTCATGCTGTGTTACATGCCATTAGAGTATGGAATGAAGAAATCAAGGGCCTGGGGAGTTTTCCTTCTTCCCAACACTGATTTTTCTAGTCATTTTACTAGGGCTTCAGGAGGCAAATGCAGGCAGGAAGCATGTGAGGTTCAGGGTGGATTGAAGGGGAGTGTGACTGACTCCTACAAAAGCATGTTGTGCAGGGAGAGGACAACAATAGCAAAGGGTCCTGTGCTGCCCACCTTCAGCAGGACTGTCATTTTGATCTGCCCATCCGCCTTGTGTAATGCTCATCATCTCCAGGCACTTCATGCCTCAGCCACACAGAAAACCCCATCTGCTCCATTTAATGATTTCTGTTTGATGAATTTTTCTGTATTCATAAAGGGAGATGCTGTCACAAGGGACAGCCTCAAGCACACCCACCCCTACAATCTTTATCAAGCTCTCAGCCATAATCATTCAGTCTCTGCTCCTAATATAGCACAAGCCCTGCAGATTTGGGGGTTTGCTGGCAGCAGGTTTCTGATTCCCTCATAAACTGTAATTCTGATGCTGCAGGTTTAATTAAGTACGTGGCAGTTAATCAGCCACTGAAAACAGAGGCCTCCACCAGGGAATTACCTGAGTGAAAACAGACCAAACATGAAGGGGCTCCCTTGAAGCTCTAGCACTTGTGCTTCGGTGGTGAAATGGAAAGAAAGTTATCAAATAAGATCTGTTTGCTTGTGGCTGTACTGTGACAGCTTTGTTAGTCCTAACAGATGACAAGGATTATTCAATCAATATAGATTTACCCTGAGAGTTTTGCTGTTTTCAGGCACCTCTAGGAAAATGACAGCCATTAAATATGTACAAAGGCCAGTCCAGGGCCTATGGCCTCTAGCTTTAAGCTGCTGCCTTTTCTGAGTTATGTCAGGATCAATTTTTTCTAATAGATATCACTTATCCTACATGATAATCAGCCTATCATAGTCCATTGATTACATGACAGGCTGATTTAGGTCTGGTTCAGAAGATAAGAAACACGGGGAAATCTTGCCTGGATCATCAGGGAATTAAAATCCTGTTTCAGAACTTTACGTGGAAGTTATTTTATACACACGGAAGCCAAGGGAGCTGTTTTGCTGGGTGCCCCTCTCTCATACATCACCCTTGCTCCCATGTAGCACTCTGGAATCTCGGAGCCACAGAATAAGACTTGGGTCCACTACTTTTATGTCATCTCATGTGTGGCAAGGTCACCTGAGGCTGGTCCTATTGATAGCACTGATTGTCATTCCAGTAAGAGCTGTAGTTTCATTTTGAAGGCTCCACTAGACTTGATCACATCATATCTAAAAGATCTGCAGTTTGGGATCTGAGTCAGGTGAGCAGTTGAGATGATCAAACAGAAATGTGCAGAACTACAAAGATGACTGCTGTTACAAGCTAAGCGTGAGATACTGTTATATGATTCTAAATATATTTTTATTTCTATTAACGGTATTTTCTCAAAATACCTTGCTGTTAGTTCTGCTGTGTTTATTGTGGTGTTGGGGTTGAGGTTCCCTGCTTGTCCTGGTATTCAAGGAAAGCTTTTGTGTCTGAAATGTTTAGAAAGCCATTCCAGTGCTCTCTGCTTGAATGAGAACAAGATTGCTGGAGTCATACTGGTGAAAGTGAAGGAAATGCCCTCCCTGGCTGGTATGAGAAACTGTTGTAAGGCATCCTTTAAACTGTCATCCAACTTTCCACCAGAGCTGAAATTAATCTTGTATATCTCTTTCTATAGAATATTCTCCTCTCTTTAATGTGGATCCTATGATTCTTCATATAGCTATGACGTAGATCTGGCTAAACGTACAATCGTGTGATTTCTTGTTTTGTTCTGAAAATTGCAGCTAGACATCAAGTGCCCTAACATTGCTTTTTTGAACAAGTAATTGCTATGGTTGCCACATGGCAGGGCTACAAGCCCCAAATGAGAGGCACCATCTATATATAATCTCTTAAAAAACATGCTTTACTCTGTGAGATTTACTGGCAAAGATGTGTCGTAAAATAGTTTCAGCTCATGAAGGTATATGGATTTAGAGGTTTTCTTGGTCAAATATACAATTCCATCATCTGGCAATATTTTGTTTCTGTCTTACATAAAGAGGAATATTTAGAAGTGCACTTAATATAAAAAGCAGTAGACACAAATACAGTGGTTTACCTCCTGCCTTTTCTGTTTCATTTAGAACATGATATGCTACAATTGTCCTTCAATATATTATAAAATCTTGATTTTCCTGTGTAGGGCTTTGCATTCTTGAATTTTCAAAGGCAACCACAAAAGCAGTACCATGTGCATTTCAGATATTTCTGGCTACCAAGTCTCAAGGCACAGTGAGTTATCATAGTGATCTTGTCCTTCGTGACCAAGGAGGGGTGGGAAGTGGACCTCTTTAATTTGCTTTACTATGCTTCTGTTAAGGATTTTAACTCGTTGCTCATTCAGATTCCAAGATGACAGTAGGGTAGTTTTCAGAGCAATATAAAAAGCTTTCTATCCAGATGTGTAGCTGGACTAGCTACTAGATCCATTTGTCATTACTGGTTTTTGCATACAGTCGGGTCTTATGATTCCTTCAGCTTTCAGTCTGTGCATCTAACCCAGAGTGTAATAATTCTCAGCCTTACTTACAATTTTATTATGACTATAGATCAAATATATACAGGAGTTTTGTGTTTAAGTAGTTTGTTTTCACCACAAAACAATTTGCAAACATAGCAGAGCTCTGATTTCAAAAAAATAAGAGGGTGAGAAATTGATTTTACTATATAATATCATATAATGTTATATAAGAACATACTGGAGTCCACTGGTGAACCTCTCTGGTTTCTCTCTTAAGGCCCAGTTAACTTTATTTTCTGTCGCTTTTACTATCTTTTGTTACATGTTTATTTTGAAATTTTAAAAAAATCAAGGTGTTATATATCACACCAGCATTTGGGAGGAGATAAAACTGTGCTGCATTAAACTCTTAATATATAAGTAGAAATACTAAAGAAAATTATGCTACTGTATGTTCTAACTATCAAACAAATCAAATCTGTGTTTCATGTGAGAAAATACAATGCAGTCCAAATATTATGGGGAAAAAAGGCATTTTTGTTTCACTAAGGTGTACATGTTAAATAATCAAAGGATTCAACATGACAATATGGTTATAGATAGTTATCTTAAGTGCCTTCTGTGGTGAGGAACCGAAATTAAGAACTTGAACAAAACATGATACATGAAAGTGCAGGTTCTACAAACACTGGGTTGCTTATTAAAACTACTTTGATCCCTCGTTTCTTTGATATCCTAGGTCTTATAAAGAATTCACTTTCAGGGGTAAATATAGGTAGTTCAGAGAGACTTTATGACATACTGTACATACTGCTCTTCTAGAGACACTTTTTAATTACTTAAGGAAAAAAAAAAAAGATCTAGCAAGAGAAAAATGCTGATAGAGTCACTATCAACTGATGTTCATTTCTAACTGCTGATTATTTTGGTGTAACCTATTTCAATAGTGCTCTTCTTGGAAGCAGGTCAGGTTTGGGAATCTGATCAGATCTGCAAACATTCCAGATTAGCAGGATGAGCTGTGGGTTCATGCAGCAGATGGGGTATATTCTTCTCCCTAAAGGGATCGCATATTTGCTTGCTTCTCTGAATATTACCCAGGCGCATGCTGGAAAAGCTGCATTTTTGCTGCTGTTCACTACCTTGGCTCCCTGAGCAGGACTGCAGGGAATTCTCAGAGAAGAGAAGAATCAATATTAATAACGTTTATTCTCTTTTTCAAATCACTTTGAGACCCTGCTTTCTAGTCACTGAGGTCCACATGAGACTGGAGGTAGTGCCGATGAAAATACATAATGATATTTTCAAATACCCTGCTCCACTTTTTACCTTTATTCTTTAAAACTACTGTCAGCAATCCAGGGCAATATTGTAGGTCCTGCCCAGATTCTTGTGTTTCAGAAATGTGGGTTCAGATCATGACTTCTCTGTTGAGGTTTTCTGTGTAACAGGCAGATGCTAAACCTGGTGCTGTGATGCGAGGCTGAGCAGTGGGAAGATCATGCTCAGGTGGTAGACTATGGTTTCTTTGTAATAGGAAATGGCATTGTAGGCCAAACCTTTTCTTTTAGAAACTTCGATGAGATTGTCTTCTAGCAGCCCAAAAGTTTCAACGTACATTTTTAGGCACAGGAATGTGAAAGGATTACTTCTCATGAACCCCACTTCCCCAGTTTTTGAACATTACGTGGACAAACAGGTACGGCTTATGTGTCAGGAGTCTTGTCATTATCAGGTAACACAGAATTCAGATTTGAAATGAACTAGTGAAATACAATCTTGATATGCCCCGAGTATTTAAGGAAAAAGAGTTCTTGTGTCATTTTGGTCAAAGGTGCTCTTAAAGACAAATAAAATGTATGTGACCTGAAGCTGGGTACTGAAAACACATCACAGTCAGGCTCTGATACAGAGGGCACTTATATTTTGACCTCTTTGGTTTTGGCTTTGAAACCCAGCTGGGACACTCACTGTTTTCTTGAGACAAAAGAAAAGTACCAACCAAATGACAATTAGACATCTCTAGAAGGTATGCAAGTGAAAGTCCTTGAGCAGTGTTATTAGATTTACTCTGTTTCTTTTATGATTTCTCTTGCTTCAAGAAGCAACTTAAAACTGAAAATGTTAAGCAATTTCAGATTCCAGGCAAAAGCATTTTTTAATGATAAAAATGGACTCTCACTGTCAGGCAGACTGTTACTGTCAGAAAAGTGCAACATTACCAGAGCTGGTTTGTTCTGAAAATGGGACTGTTGTACTTTTGAATGCTTTTTTTCTCCTCTCAATATAGGGAGCATTTTAGACTAGTATTTTTCTACCAGAATTTGCAGTTACAATAAATGAATATTTTTGTAATTAAAAAGAAAAAAAATTAATGAGCAGATATTGAACACAGTCTGGAGGTGTTTTCACGTTTACAAAACCCAAATCAATCCCCCAGTACAGGTTCACTTGTGATTTCTTTACAAGGCAAAGCTCCAGTTCCTTTGCTGTAAATGCCTCTTTACATCTTTGAGCTGGAAGGTTTCTGGCAGAAGCAGAACACCTATGACACCCAATTAAGCAGCTCTAATTCAATCTGTCCGTGCGCGTCAGTTACACCAGAGGCATTTGGTGAATGTGCAAATCTCCACACAAACGCTTGGCCATCCAGGTGTCCATGTATCAAATATCGGCTCTCAGAGACCGCGGCATCTTTGGGAAATGCCCACATGTGCAAGTGCATCTCTGCAGAGGACAAACATATTCTTAGCTTTAATCTGTACTTGAAAAATAATGTAGAAATTTCCCTTGTTTCCTGGACCTCCTCATGATTCACAAGATCACGTTGCCTTTCATTAGTGAATTACTTGTTCAATAAACTGCTGCACTTTAATTGCTCTGTTAATCTAAAGGATGGCTATGACTCGGTTTAGGAATATTTTGAAATCTATGGTAAGATATTTGTCAAAGCTTTGTGAATCTGCAAATCACTTCTGTGATCAACGTGTATTATCTAATGCAATTTCTATAGTAACTATAAAGTTTACAGTTTTCATATTCAAGGTCTTTAAAACTAGTTAATGAAACTCCTTTTGGAGATGATTTATACTTTTATTTTTAGCTCCATTTTTTTTATATACTTCTTAGAGTAATACTATCAAAGAGGTGTCTGTATTTCCTCCTTAAACCCTCCGATGTTTCGGTGGATAGCAGGTGATGGACAGATAGGAAAAAAAAGCGAGTTTTGAACCTAGAAAAAGATATTTTTTTTTTTTAATTATCAACTCTACTTTCTGTCTTCAGTATCTCATGGTGATCAAGAATTTAAGATCTTCCTTGGAAAGACTTTTATATTAACCATTTCAGACATATTTATCCACCTCACATAGAATAGTAGTATTCCTTCAGACACAGAATATATAAAAGTAATAACATTTTCCTTGAGTTGTTATATCATCATTTGAGTATGCAAGCTTCACATTAATTGATACTTGAAAACACACGTAATTTGTCATTTTCAGGTAGAAGGGAACCGAAACAACCCGCCTGTAAATGCAGTCCTGTTTGGGGTAGGTCTTTGGAGTGTGCTTCAATCTTTTTTCCCTCTTTTATGTATGTGACTTAGATCAAACATTCAAGCACCGTCTGTAACTAATATTGTTTCCTGGCCTAAACAGATAATTGCCCTTCTGGATGTATAAAAGATATCTCACAGAGCAAAGTGAAATATCATTAATAAAGGAGAATGATTTACTCACGAATTCTTCAAGAAGTAAGATTAATAAGCCATCCCCTGGTGTTAGATATAATCTTCAGATCTCTCTTCACTGCATGACTTATTTTTGCAACAACTGCACTATTCAATCATTAATCATTACACTCGGTGAGCAGTTTATCTGTGCTAATGTGCGTGCTATACACAAACAACAACTCTGTTTTACATCTGATGGAGGAGGAGGAGGAAAAGGTAGGCTCTACAGTGCAATGTGAATGAAATAAAATGAGGCTGCCATATGATACATACGTTTTCATTCCAGATATAGCAACTTCAGTTAGAAGCTATCTCCTTCCTAATGAAAGCAAGATTGCATTTCAATGCGGAGTGATGGTTGCAAGGGAGAAAGTGTGTGTGTGGGCCTTAAAAATACATCTGCTGTCTTACCTATTCTTGTGAGAGTACAGAAAAGGAGACATAGCTGTGGCTCTTACCAGTGTGCTGATAAGGTTACCTGCCAGTACCCAAAGCAGTTTAGCTATGCTAGCAAGAAATTTGAGGTCTAATTTTCTTGAATTGAATGCTGTTTTTACATGGTGCAAGCCACTCCAGAGATGAAATGGGGAGAGGATGAGAGAACTGCTTTGTCTAGCAGTTGTGAGGTGGTTTTAGAGCCCTGTGGGTGTTGGCAGTCTGTGTGAGGTGGGGTGCATAGCAGGTCCCCCTTTGCTTTTATTAGTAAAAGTGATACGACAGTAAAGTGAGCATTCGACATACCAGAGGGTTTTGTCATAAGTGATAGAGCTCAACTCCATTAGCAGTGGCAGAATAGTGCATACTACCCAGCCCAGTTTGGAGTTTGTCTTCCAGCAAACTCCTCTCACTTTTGTTTCATCTTTAGAAAACTGACTTGCCAGACAACTAATGATCTAAAGTAGTAAAACTGCCATCAAAGAGGAGACTCATAAGTTCAGGATATAAAACTTCTGAGAGATCTGGACTTACAATTATAATAAAATAATGAAGATTATTTGTTTTATACAGTCTGGCATAAATGTAAAATTCATCTCTGACTTTAAAATCCAGTTGGTTTTCATATGCAGATATCCACCATCCCAAGATACACAAATCGGTTCTGTTTAATTTGTTTCTTCTAAGGACTAGCAATAAAGATATTTAATATTTTGCTACCTTTCTTATTGTGGATGCTGTCAGCCACCTGACAATTCACCTGCAGCTATATGCCTGTGTAGGTTAATAAAGAGCTTGTGCTTGTGAGCTCATTGTCTGTTCCCCCAGTGTTCTCTAACAAAAAAAGGCAACTAAGGGAGAATAGAGCAGGGAAGTCCAAACCCACTCTCTAGAGTAAGTTGGCTGTTCTGCAGGTATTCTTGTATCTGCATGGAGTGGAGGGGAGTGTGGGATGAGATGAATCCTGTGGACAGCGGATGAAAAAAATAACAGTGAAGGCAATGTCGAGTTGTATTTGGCTCTCCTCTGTCCCACATAAGCTTTTTGGTGAACAAAAGAGCTCAAGACTTCTGTAATGGAGAAAGATGGTCTGGTGGTGACCTTCAGAGATGGGGGGGAAAGTGAAAACACATGGGTTTATGTGGTTGTTAGCATTTTAGAGAGAGAGCATGAAACGGGGAGGGGGAAAATTAAACGTAGGAAATAGCTGTTGCATTTCCACACTACATTATTTTGAAGTAGTTGAAAATAATTCCTTTGATCTTGTTTTTTTTTCCAGTGGAGAACTCACATTTTCAAAAACATTTTTATTCAAGCCAGTATCTATACGTAGGGAATCTTTCCTAATGACTGGATATTGTTTAGTAGCTGGAAGGGGAGCTTTGTAACAATCGGTGCCTTAAATGCCAGGCTCGCCTTTCATGAAGAATCTTTAAATAATAAATATGAATTGATATAGTAGTAGAGTAGCATTCTCATTGTGCAGTTACAGCAAAGCACCGTGTGTAAGTAAATCTGAACTGTCTCTGGGAAAAACCCTTTACTGTATTCTAAGGTGCCACAGATTTTAAGCTACTTGTTATCCATTGGCTTGTTGGTGAGGACATGCCCAGTCCTTCTATTGGTTTGGAGGGCTGCTTGGTCACCTGCCAGTCCTTCAGAGCTGGCTCATTTTCTGCACACAACTAGTGCTTTGTGCTGTGGCAGAAGGGCTCTGAGAGCCAAAACCCTCTGCAAAACTGCTGTTCTCTGCTGGGCACTGCTGGTCCTGGCTGTCACTGGAAGGACAGGGCAGGAATCAATACTTAGGCATCGAGCGTAGCTTGCCGAGTGGCTGCAGTTTTGAGCTAGATAATACATACCAATTTCAGACATAGTATTTTATTCTGCTGTCTAAATCAATGAGAGAGTGTCCTTCCTCTCTTTCCTTGATTTCTTAGTTTAAGTGGATTCCTGAAGGTGTTTCTTACTGGCCAAATGCCTGAGGTAGCTTTAAATCAACATGCTTAATTATTCTGGAAAGACCTGACTTCTTCCTGGTGATGTAGCTAGCTGATCCCAATATCAAGGTACTTGGCAAAGATCTCCATTTTCAGTAGGAGTGGTGGCTTCTTCTCCCTTCCAGTGGGTGTCATCGCCATATAATTGTCCCATGATGTGATTGCCCAGTTTCTACCAACGCCCACCCAAAAAGTGTGACAACTAAATATGCACTGCAACTATTGAATAACTTTCAATAACTTTTGAGAGAAACGTGCCCTAGGTTGGATCAAGGGCCTCATTCAGAGCCATAAGGTTTATGGCAGGTTCCCACAGTAATACCCAGTCCCTGTGTGCAAACGAGAGAATCCTAGTTTGGTTCGAATTTACAAACCACACTGTCATTACCACTGATGCAGTATCAGCTATGATAATTATCACTGTGCCTTCAGCTTCAACAGAGCAGACATTTGTCTGATCCATGTGGAGGGTTGCCAAGTTGGCTTGTGGTATACTTGCTGAAATTAGATGGCTTTTTTCAGCTTGGATTGCACCAACACCCACTCATGTTAACCGTGAAGGAATTAGTGTGGTTAAAATGACATTTCTGATGTTGTCTTATGAAATTCGAGTTTTGAATTATGAATTACAGTAATATGACTTCTGTTCTATTTAGTGACTCGGTGGAATGTAACGTTAAGATATTTTGACCTTTTTTGGCAATTGCAACTTGGAGAAGGTGGTAGCTGGAGATAAATTAGGGGATATTCTCATGTTAACAAACTGAAAGTTGCAAAGTTTGGTTTTACAAAGTCAACTTTCCCTCTTCCAAGCTGCCTGGTGGTCTACTCTGGTTTGTGGCTTTTTTTTTTTTTTTTTTTTTTTCCCCCCAATATGCTACCTAAAAATCCTTTCCCTTAAATTTCCTCCAAGAAAGCCCTCTTCACAAAGAATTTTTGCCATGGTTTAATTTTTATTCAGTTGGAGCAAATAGAATCTATCTGTTATTCTGAAGAGCAGTTTTCTCTAATAAGGTCAGTTCAAGCACAAGTGTGTCGATAGTAAGGGGCTTTGACAGTCTTTAGTGCTGCCCTCTTTTCTTCCCCGTGCAGATTCAGGGGTGTTTTTTGTTTTAGCAGGAGGAGAACTAAGCCAGTGCTTCTGAAAATCCCAACTGGGACATTTTTCCATGTAATAGCTTGGGACTGAGCCATATGGAGAAATCAAGGAGTCTGTTTTCTCTGTATAATTGAGAATACCTCTCAAAAGCCAGTGCTATAGAGGGGATGAACAAAATAAAAAAACCCAAACTGGTTGTGTGCAATGTAGTGAAATTGGCTTGTTGGTCAATAATCCTGGAAAAATAGCTTTCTTTTTCTAAGGCAGAGTACAAATGTTAGGTGCTGCCTCTCCCAGCCCAGTCACTGGAGTAGGGGCTTACCACTCCCTGCTGCAGGGCTGAGGCTCGGGTAGGGTAAATACACACGCTGACTTGACCTCATGAGTTTCTTTTATGGTTCATTTTCATCACAGTCCTTTATGCTGGTCTCTGTGGGATCGTGGAGCAGATCCAGCTGAAGCAGTAGAGGAAGGGCAGGATCTCCCTTGTGGGGCTGTTACGGCTGCATCCAAGCAAAGCCCCTTAATGATTCCGATAGATTCGCCTGGGCTTCCTGCGGGAGGAAAATTCACCCTGCAAATCAAGAGCGATGACCGGTGTAGCTCACAGGAATACACTGAGCAACTTAATTATGTTGAGCACAAGTTCAAGCCGTATCTGTAGGTAACATATGTGACTTCAGAGCCGGAGGTTCAGAAAAGCGGGTTCTATATTCTGGTAGACTGTAAACTTGCAGATGATAGCAGGCATTAATCTAGTTAACAGGAAAAGCAAATACATCAGTTATCCCATGGAAAATAGAGTTGTGTCCTATAGTTGACATCAATCACTGGAATGGATCAATGTTTTTCAATAAGAAAATGAACAAAGATATCATTTCTTGCCAAAAGGTTTTTTTCTGCTGGAAATGGCTGTTACTGGCAACTTTTTTGTTATCATTGAAAACCCCAAGACTGAAAATTCTTGATTTTGAACCTGTCAGTTTAAGCATAAAAACTTTTATATAAAAATCTTTTGTGACAGCATTTTTCTCATTAATATCTTTTGTGAGAACAAAACAAAACAAACAAACAAACAAAAAACAAACACAAAACCCCAAACATTTCCTGCTTGACTTAGTGGGTTTTAAAATAAGAATGTTTACCTGTATTTTGCTTCTAGGTAGGTTGTGCCCTGCTGTTACTGTGAGTGCTCTGATATGGGTGGCTGTCCTAGGACATGCTGTGCTGGTGATGCTGCCTCAGATTGCCAACAGGAGTGTTTTGAAAGTGCAGGAGGAAGAATTCAGATTCAGTTGTGTGAAACTTCAGTCAGTTAACTTCACTGTTGTTTCTCTGGATTCATGAAGCGTAACGGGCCATGAATCAGTAATTTTCATTCACAAAAGAACTTGTTGTATAGATTCAGGTCCTCCGAACAGTGCTGTAAGCAGCAATGCCTATTAGGCTTTATAAACTAGTTAAACTAGGTCAGAGTGAGGGAAAACTGTACCAACATTATAATTAAAAGGCACCAGTATAACGATCCTAGATAGCAGTGTCGTCTTTGTTCCCATGAGTCGCTGCCTAACAATATGGTTATTTTAGCTCCGTGACTTCTTTAAAGAAAAAGCTTTGTCCACATCTTTACAAAAAAAAATTATCAGCCCTCTCTTCCCACTTTCCTACTAGATTATCTGCTGTTGCTGGTTTGCTAGAAAATAATTGTGCATGTTTTAATTTGATTCTGTCTCTTTTGCCCCTTATTTGAATTACTGATGTCCCTTCTGTTTCCTTCTAAGGGTCTGTGTGTCGCCTAGTAAGGACTGCATCCTTACCAAATGCAAACAGTAGCTCCCCTGAACTGTTGCCAGGAAAATGTTTGCCAGGGTTGGGTTGTTTTCTTTCATTGGGTTGATTTCTCCTCCTCCCCTTTTCTGTTGGGGAAAGGGAGTAAATGAAGCACCCAGCATTTTATGATTGGTGCTAATCAGTTTTCATAACAATGAAAGAGTACCTATTGCATGAATATTAAATTTTTATTAAGCTTTTTTTTTTTTTTGAGGCTGTAGATTTAAGACAGCTTGGTTACTAGAACTCCTTTGCTCTGTGTCTGCTCTCTGTGAGAAACTGAATATTATAATTTCTATATTTGCTGCTCAGATGTCATTTAATATTAATATGCAAAATACTCATTCCCTTTAAAAATAATGTTGTTATTGTATGATTTATTTGATGTGGAGCTCAGAGTTTTGTCTTTTCTCACATAAAATAAAGCACCTTTCAGAGGGAGATGATCTGTTTCTTCCCGTACATGTGGCACAAAATGTCAACATTCTTCCTGTCATTCTCGGACTCAGTGAACGGTGAAGGAAACACCAGGCACTGCTTGCATTAAGAGCAGTGGGGAACTATTGAGTTTTTGTTTTCAGAAATGTGCACTATGAACCTGAAACGTTCAAAGATTTGCAGCCATTTCAAAAATTTCTTACTCGTCCTTCTGCGACTCCTGAATTCTTAAACTTTGATCTGCAATTTTTGCCCCTCACATTTGGATCTTGTGGCTTATGCTTGCAAAAAATACAGGGTCAGACTACTGGTATTATTCCCACGTTTGGCTTTCATTTTTCACTTAGTGGCTTTAGAAAGAACTTGCTTTTTATGTGCTTCAAATTTCTGGTCTAGTCCTATAAATACTTATATACTGCATTGCTTAATTGTAACCATCTACATAATCTCGTGATGGATTTGATGAAACTGCTTACATAAACATACAGTGGAATGTATATATATAAGAATGTTAACATTACGTGGTGTTCTGTGCTATTAAAACTAGTGCAAAAATCTCATCCACTTCATCAAGAAACAAGTTGTTGTCCAAAAAGACATACACAATATAATCTTCACAGTGAGTGGATTTAATTGAGAGCACTGCTTATCTTGCTTGCATGGGCTGAAACACACTGAAATCTGCTGAGGGCCTGGTGGGAGCGAATGACTTTGCGCTAACTTTGAGTATTTGGAAACAGCAGGTTTATGGAGGAATTTGAATGACAAGATCGTAACAAAACACAAAAGCATCATCAATTGCAAGAATTTGACCCTAGTGAAATGACCTGAATTGCAACAGTGCTAGTGGGAGCACTGGGGATTGGGGAGAGGTTGAACAGCTCCCCGTTCCCTCCTTCATCGGCTTCCCAAAACTGAGCATTGTTTGGACAGTTCCCCGTGTCTCTGAAATCTAGAAATTGTTATCTGTTAATAATAGCATTAACCATATATCATATTCATGTACGTTTGGGAGGGTTTCCATGTTCTTTTTGAAGTTTGGTAACCAGAACTAGACAGTTTTTCCCAATAATTCCTATCAGTGCATTATTTCAAACACACTTCTTTTCCTCCTTGATTCCTCTTGTTGGATTTGAACCAAATTCCACTGACCACTCAAGGAAGACTTGCAGTATTAGACTTTGTAACTACTAATATTCTTATTAATAATGCCCGCTTTAAGATTTGCAGGTTAGTTACCTGAAATTGCTGCAATTTTCCCTAATGTGGAATCAGGTTCTCCTTTTCAAAAATAAATTTAAAAAAGTGAAGGTAAAAACCTCAAGGTGGAATTTGAATGTTTTAAGTATTTTTGCAGACAATTATGAACTTGATTTATATCCACAGTCTTCACTGACATCCACAAGTGTGATATGTGTTTATTTCAAGTTGAAGTAGGATTTCATGTAGTACAGCAGCCAGTGGTGCTTTTTTCCTACTTGGATGTGTTTTACAGTTGTTTCCTTTTAATATATATCATTATGCCAAGAAATTTGAACCATTTAGTTCTTAATACAGAATGCCAACTCTAACGTGTGTGGGAGCAGGGGGGATATTATTACTATTTTTGGAAACCATACAGAATTTATGGTCAGCACTATTATAATCCAAGGGAACACATTTGATTTAACAATGCAGATTACACATTTGAGGAAGAATTCTTTATTATTCTCTACAGAAAGAATTCAGAATTCTTATACTATTGCTGTGCACCTCTCCATGAGCAAGGGAAGTAAACAAAGCATATTAAGGTAATGTTAGTTTTGTTGTTTGATTTGCTAGTAATCTGCCTCCGAAGCGAGTTCATGGTCTAATCAGTAGTGTGATTGGACAGCTATCTGGATAGTCGTCCAAAGTCCAGTATGTCACATCAAGATTTTTGTCCAAGTCTTAGCCAGGTAAAGCAATTTTGGTTTTGTTTTTTTACTGTGACATACCCTACTTGTGAGGCCTTATGAGTGAGAAGGCTGAGAGACAGTAAGGTTACATTCTGAAGGAGAAAGTAGAAGCAAGTTAATGAAAAGAAATAAAATTGGCAAGCAAAGTGAGCAATGTTATACAGCTGTCATGGGAAGCTCCTGTTTCTTGGGGTGGTAGAAAATTTGACTTAGGAGTTGAGGAGAGATAAATAGAAATAGAAGAACTGAGCTGGAAAGGAAGAAAGAGTAAAAGAGAAGGAGGAAGGCAGGCCTGGCATGAAGTCCAGATGTGAAGTCCTTGTACACTTGACAATGTTGTCTACTAGTTGTGGTTGACTGAATCCAGCCCAGAAGCAGTTTATTTAAAGCAGCAAGGTGTTGTGGCTGGGTAGGTCCTGCTGAAGGACCAGACTTATTCTGGCACAGAGTTACTGGAAGACAAGCAGGGTTTTAGCCTTTCTTCCTCTCCCATCTCTGATTGAGACTGCTCATTGTGACAGATGTTCCCACTGTGTGTGGTCAGGTTGCATAGCTGTGTAACCATCCTACATTTAGAACAACTTTGTGTCCGGTCTCTTTAGCTCATAATAACTGTCAGCCTCTTTCTAGACCCAAAATACTATCTCCACCCATTACTGTACCAGCTCCTCTGGCACTATCCCCAGGAACTACTCTCCATCCCACATGGGGAAAGGTAGAGAAGAGAAAAGGTTGGTGGGGACAGAACAAGGTAGAGGAAAGCCCTCTGCTTGACTGAAGGTCCTTTCTATGGCTGCCAGGCCATTTTTGATCATAATGTGAAAAAGTTGGCTGTCGATTGCTTTTGATTACAAATACATTGGGAAGTGAAAATGATTCTCTGTATTTGTGGTCAGGGAGCAGACCTACAGGAAGGCTAACATCCAGGCTCTCAGAGGGAATTTGTGGCAAGTCCAAGAATTGAACACAAGTCCCCAGTTGCTGCTTTAACCACAAGAATCCTGTCATTCTACAGATAGACTCTAAGTATATATATAGCGATATGATGTTTATTTTAAATTCCAAAGCATCCCTCATTGGGAGACCTTCTTGTCCTCAGCAAATATTTAGGGATCCTAAATACTCCCTAGGAATTTCTGGTGTAAGAAAGATTCAGTCAGTCCTGTAAATTCAGTGCCCTGATCATATATTCTTAAATTTTTTTTGCACATCAGAAGACTTACAAATACATGATTGTATGAAGCCTTTTAGAGTTGTGTGTCTGATCCTGGTAGCTGACTACACCAGTTAGGTGTGCATGATTGCACTCCACAAGTGCAGACAAAAAAAAAAGATACGAATTGTGTAACCTAATTCCGTTTCCTCCAAGTGAAATCAGTGAGAGAAGGATCTGCAAAAGCAGATGGTTCTTCCCATGTGACACGGTATCATAAGTAAAAACTCATTAAAAAAATCACATTTTCTTGCATTTATTGAGCCTTACCAAAGTACTGTGTGAGAGCAAAAAAATGGCATTTGGATCTGAATTTGCCCGTATAAATGAGCATAATCTGCTCTTCCTAGATGCCAGTTCCTGTGGTGGAAAGATTCTTCCAAACCATGCTCTGTGAAGAGCTTGTTAAAGGACAGGTTTTTGGTTTTTTTTGTTGTTGTTCCTGAAAGATACAGCCATGTTGTGTTCATGTTCCAGTTGAATCTGAGTTGCTACCCTTCCAGTACTTTGTGCTGATGAGGCTGCACCTGGAATAGTGAGTCTGGTTATGTCCCTGTTCTGCACCTTCATGCCATCCTTGTTCAGGAGTGATGTGGAGGAACTGTAGAGGACTACCATGATGGTCCAGGGCCCAGAGTACCTGACCTGTAAGAAGCACCTAAAGGAACTTGCCTTGTTTTGTTCTAGGTAAGAGGCTTAAAGGATATCTAATAGCAGCTTGCAACTACTTAGAGGGTGATTACAAAGATGGTTAAAAAGATGACAACTTCCTTTTCTTTGAACATATAGTATGGTACTCTAAGAAAGTGATAGTTGCAGTGTCTTCTCAGTGGTGGCAGAAAACATTGCAAGGGGCAATAGTTGAAAACAGCACAAATTGGGAGGTTCCGGTTGGATATTAGGAAAAATATTTCTCTAGGAGGGTAGTGCAGCAGGGAGACAAAGCCATGGCTAACCTGATCTAACGTTGGTAATGGTCACAATTTGAGTGGGAGGTTGGACTTGAGATCTCTGAAGGTCTCTTCCACCCAATATTGCTTTGATTATGTTACAGAACATGAATATTCAGTTCATTGACTGCTTTTCCTAATTTATATTCTGAGGTTTTTGTGTGATTTTGCTCAAGGCCAGATTCTACTGCTTCTATGTTAAGAAGTAATTTTAATCCCCTGTAATCAATAGGACTATTTTTGGCACAAAGTTCTGGATTGCAAAACCTGAAGATATCTGTATTGGAAATCCTAAAGGGCTGCTTTTTTTCCCCCTTTTTATATTTTTTTTTTTTTCCCTTTTTATAAAGTACCTGAGATGCTTAATGAATGAGCAAATAATAAAATTACTATAGGTGAAGGTGCTTGATGAACTTGATTATATCTCATCTTTTAAAATTCATATACAACTTCCTTTTCTTTGAACACACAGTATGTTTTTCTAAGAAAGTGATAGTTGTATGTTTATGCGATTTATCTTCTCTTAACCCCTTCTTGTGACCTTTTACTTAAGTAACCTGACTGAAATCTCACTTTGTTAACTTTAATTGACATTGAAAGAAAATTTATTTTTCTAGGAGCCAGGCAGATCAATATGAATTTGCACTCTGCTAAGTTTCCTTCCTGGAGTTGTCTTGAAAACTGTAAGAAAGCTCTGTACATGATGGAAAACATCAAGTCTCTTTTGCTACTCTACATTTGCTGTGTTATGTGGGTTTCCAAAAACATTTCAAAATAAAATGAGAAATGATAGTACAGCCATTAGAGGTGAAAGCAGCTCTTTCTAAAGTACCTCAGTTTGTACCAAAGAGATGTTTGCACTCCTCTTTTTGTGCTTGATTCAGTATTAAAAGGGATAATCAAGTTTGGACTGTGATTATTGCTCCAAACATTTTAGACTGTCCAATAAAACCATGGCTCTAATTAAACCAGAGAGTAAATTATGGCTTTTAAACACCTAGATCCCCCAGTATATAAGGTGGCATTAAGTGCACCTTCGAAAGCAGAAGTAAATAAGTTAAGGGATCAGTTCTATCACGGTTTAATTAGACAGTAGAAATTATGGGCAGACAGAGCACCATGTCTTTAAAAGTAGAGAGGTCCATTTTTTCCTGGATGGATAACATTTGGCTCAATAGTGTGGCCTGACATTAGCTTTCATTAGGTGTAAATGACATTGCAGAGCCTCAGGCTTTCAACTAGTTTGAGGAGGTACAGGAAGGGTATTTTTCTTTCACCTGTCTCCACTTATTTTCCTAAGCTACTGGCTAGTAGCCTCGCATTTTCAGCTAATGGGAATTAAATAATACAGCTGTAATACAAATGTTGTTTCTTGTTGCTTGATCTTATGTGGTAGTCATTAAAGTTTAAATAAAAATCTGGAAAGAGAGACATATTTAAAATGGTTAAGGACCCTCAGCTAACTTTGGATTTTTATGGCCTTCTCATTATAGCTATTATACACTGACACAACCACTAATGAAAGGCTTGGAAACTTTGCGTGGGATGAGGCTCATTTTGGGCAGGAGGAGGAAGTGACCGTCTGCTCGGAAATAGCTGCGTGTGCCAATCCAGCACAGACCCCGCCTGTGTGTCTGCTTACTTTTCTAAATTAATTTACAGCTAGATTCACCTCAGCTTTGTACTGAGCTGCTGAAGAGGTCACCCTTGTTCCAGGCGGGAACCCCATCCAGCCTGGTCCAGCCTGCCCTCCGGGAATTGTCAGTCTTCCCTCTCAGGTCCCAACCCCCCAGGCACTCGCCTCTCCCCCAGGGCAGGGCTTGGTCCACAGATGGGTATTACCAAAGGGAAAGGCCTGTGGAATCATTAGTTAAATCCTTCCTAGCAAGAGGCTCAGGTTTCATGGTAATGCTCTCTCAATTACACTATGGATATCATTTCTGTGTTAGCTTTTACTATTTCTTCTCTGCAAGAAAAAAAATAAAATTGCTCAGTATAATACCTTTTGATTTTCATACTTTGGTTTATTTGCTCACTTTATGAAAATTGTACATCCCAGAGATAATTGTTGCTATTCCTGGTGAGACATTTTCTGTGCTCCCCCAAAGAAATCAATTTCAATTCTAGGGAGGCATTGCACAACTTGTTTCCAACTGCAGCGGTAGTAAAATAAATCTTCTCAGAAGTGAGGGGGGATTTTTAACACCTCTTTCTGGGCACTGTTCTTTCTGTGCCCCTGGATGCTCTCTGAGGGTTACACTGCTGCCTTCCACTGGCCTGCAAGAAGCCACGCTGCTTCTTTGTGCCTTCATCTTCCCATCTCTCAAAGAGGCATCGCAATGCTTACCTCCCCAGTTAAGTACTTTGAAGATTATTGATGTTGCAGTGAAGCTTTTATATGAGCATTTGATTCTAATATTTCTTCCTTCCACAGTATGTTTTATTCAGGCCAAACTCTTGCTCATTTTCCTTACAGCTAATGGAGCGGAGAATCCTTTATTGTGGCTGTTCCCTGTTGCAGTCCGAGAGGTCTGTTTTGATATGTCAGCACAGAAACTTTTCTTTTTATAATTACAGATTTTGTCATCCATTTTGACTACTAATCAAGCTGCAGTATGGATTATTGCCTTATTAGTAACACGAGCAGTTCTCCAAAACACACAGCCTGAGGCAGAGCCTCATTATGGAAGACTTCAGGCCAATTTACTTAGCAAAGCTGTAAGGACCTGGAAATAAGATCTTATAATGGGAAACATTGAGTAACCTTAACTGTAGGCACAGAGCCCTGCTTCCCTCAGGGACACACCCTATCCACAGGTATTTTGCTGTTCATATTACTGGTGATATGTTAGGAGAGAATCCGCTAGCTGGTATTAAACCTATGAACCAGGCAGTCCTCAGGTCAGCCAGCATGTTTAGGGAAGGGACTGTGAGGTGTCTGTCCTAAAACCTGTCTTCTGAGGAAGACACCTGCCTCGAGAGGGCAGAGAAAAATGGTCAGTGACATAATTTGAGTGCAAAATTAAAGACTACTGCTGAACATTAAAATATTTCTTCTAGTTCCCCTGGGACTTTGCATGGAATTCACTATGCTCAGTGTGAATGGCAGAGGGACTATATTTATACTCGGTAAATTGGCTGGATGGTCTCCTGAGATTTGAATTGTTTAACACAGAAAGCTCTTGATTTGAGGATATTTTGTAGCATCCAGTGGCAAGATCCACCCACAACCCCTCAAGGGATGTATTCAAAAGAATATGTCTAATTTTGCATCATGAGTAGCTGGAGAAGAATACAAGGCAGGCATTCAAGCTGCATGATTTAAAGAGCAATAAAAAAAATAGGATATATGAATAACAAATTATCACAAAAGAATCCTTATCTTAAAAGCTTACAGAATTGGACTAAATATTTTGATTGGTACTTCCTCCCCCCCTTCCTGAAATAATTCTGTTCAGGTCATCTGAAACGTTTCTTGAATTATATTGATTTTAGTAAACATTTTCAGAGGGAAGAAAAACTGAAAACCATTCCCTTCCTTCCAAATTAAATATTTTGATTTCTTCAAAATGGCATAATTCATTGTCATTTTTCCCTCACGAGTATTGCTACCTAAAGC
>JANHGN010000997.1:74409-91069 GCA_024605025.1 Megaceryle maxima | reverse complement strand
TATTTTGGGTAATCATTCTGCTCTCTTCTAAGCTCCTCAACTGCTGGATACAACACATGATAAACTTTGACACTTCTTTACAGTTTTGACCCCAATTCACTGGTGTGTCAATTTGATTCCTCAAATTTAGTAGCCTTCAAATTGCTTTAATAGCGCTACAGCATAGTTATATTTCAGACTTCCTATGCACTGGGAGGAAGTGCATGAACCTTTATATGTCTGCCTCTGAATTTAGCCAGAACTGAGTCTTATTTTTGCATGTTTATTTAACTACCTGGGCAAGATTTGATTTTTTTTTTTTTTTTTTTAATGAAAATATTGCCTGTAACTAAGGCACAAACAAGCACTAAACCACTTTGTTCTTTGTCTAAATGAAAATGTTGCATTGGTATAGAATCACTCTTGAAGTATTCTTTATCTTCTGAAAATGTTTCCAAGCAGAAATACTTCAAAAGCACATTTTCCATCCACTAAAGAAAACATGTTAACAAAATGAAGCACTTCTAAAAGCCTATGGTAGCAGGTAAAGGAAACATCTGTATTAAAAGAACTACTGAGAAAACAACCTGGGAACAGTCTCATTCTATGAGACTAGTTGTTTGCTGTGAAAGTGGGCTGAGTTCTGAACATCTGAAAGCCAAAGTTAGGATAGGCTGTGGGCCACGGTGGTGAGTGATTTTCAGTGATCAACTTCAGGTGAATTTGAAGGAGATTGAGGGCTCAGGCAGCTTTTCTGAAAGTCAAACTCATCAAAACTGTCCCGTAGCTGACTCCTGAGCAGAGGGGCAAGTATTGCTAGCTGTGGTATGAAAACCAGGTCCAGCCTGTGTTTCTTTGGAGCAAGGACCAAGGGAACTAAAGAAGGGAAAGAAGAGTGATCGAATGATTTTATAGCAGTGTTTTGTCTACAGAAATCAAAGTTTAATAAGAAAATTTTTTTGCTACTTTGTCTTCATTGCTGTCAATATTGACTTTTTGGTTCACAGATGTATGGTCATGTTCTTGTTTCTGCTTGCTGCCAGACTGTGCCCACAGCAGCACCTTCTTTTTGGCTGTGTCCAGTAGTCAATCCACAGGAAGAGGCTAGGAATGGGACATGTACACAACAGTGCTTCTCCTAACATGTTCTGTGGGTTTCAGATAACAGTGGTTAGTGATCATCCACTGATGGACCTTTATCCTGCATGGATTTGTCTAATCCTACTTTGAACCTGTTAATACTCTTGGCCTCTACGATATCCTCGGGCAGTAAGTCTCGTATGCTAATTGTATATGGTCTAGTGTTTGAACTGTGAAGAGGTGTTTAGAGTTTAAAGTAGGTTCAGCCAGTCTGTGTAAGAATGCTGGCACAATTAATCTGTGTAACTGGAGGACCTGAGCCTAACAGAAGAAATGAAGCATGTTTTGAATTGCAACCCTGAGCAAATAATAAGGTGCGACAATAAGAAATCCTGACCTGCTTGCATGAAAACGTGTGGAAGCTCAGAAGATGTACACAGTTCTAAATGCTGACTTTTCATGAATCAGAAAAATTCAGTCACCAAACTCAGTCTGAAAACTTTGGCAATTAGTGGTGGTCTTCGGAGTGGGAAGTGGTGCAATGCAGATGATTAAACTTCTTTGCATGTTCTGTGCTTCTCTATTTGCCAGTGTGTGCTGGCATCAGACAGAGTAAATGTTGTGGGGTGCTCGGCCGCCTTTGCAAGAGGATCATTTGGAAAAGACAACCATTTTTAATTGCTCCAACTTTCTTTTCAAATTCACTGTTGCATGTGTCATTTGTCAGTTCCTCACATTACCCAAAGAAAACGTTGCCTTGTTTCATTGGTACCAGGGTTATGGATAATTTCTGGTTTTGTTATGCTCTGCTTGACCATCAGCAAAGGTGGGGAGAGAGAAAGTGATCTCTTGTAGTTTCAGCTGCTGCTTCATAAGCAAGAGAAAACAAAGACTGGTGGCGTGCAACTCTGTTATCTATCTGTAATCTTACTTGATTTGATTACAGGAGAGGTTCAGATTTCAGTATATAGGTTTTTCATTTTGTGTATCTCTGTTCCTCTTTATGTACCTGTACAGTGCTTATAACTCCTGCAGCTGAGCAGCTGAGCATCCCTGAGTGGTGGGGGACGCACCAATGCTGTCACAAGGAAAATCTCTTCCATCAAGATTTCAGCACAAGTACTGAGTAGAGACTCTGTGCCAATACAGGTGCAGTGTGGATCTTGTAGAAAGAGACAGCTTGGGTTTCCCAAGCAAAGGAAAATCCAGCTCAGACAGGGATCTAAATCCTGCCCACAAGGGATTTCTCCCTACTCTCTCCATCCTCCTGCCTACAGCATAGATTGTGGCAGGTGTGGTGGGCTGCACGCCGGTTACAAGCCTTATGCAGCACGTACAGAGTGTTGCAGATAGCTCTGAATAAGGTATGGCGGCAACCGGAAGTAATGGGCTCGTGTTAAAAGCTGTGCAGTACAGATGTATTCTAGGGCAGTAGTACCTCCACAGCTGTCATGTTGACATTAAGCTGCTTTTAGTAATGCTGAGTAGGAGGAAGATGGCTTCCTGGGCCCTAGCAGAGACTAAAATGAGAGCTACTTTTGTCCCTTGGTCCTTTTGTCTGTGGAGAACCTAATTTTAGCAAAGTAGAGATTATATATATATCTGTGTACACACACACATGCATATACACACATTCCAGCTAAAATTTTAAATCACTGAAAAACCACAAAATCTTGAATTGGAAGAGAGGTCAGGGGAAAGTTCATGAACTCCAGCTAGCACTGCAAACACAAGAGGCAGCTGATTCACCTCTCCCCAGGTCTGTCAGCATGGTGTGGCACAGCAGGACCTTGAGCCTAACCATAATGACAGGCTTCTGCTAATGGAGCTTAATGTCACACATATCCTTGGCATGTAGTGTCTAGGGCCAGGCACCCTAACCCTGGCAGAAAGGTCATGTTTTACTCAAAGGAATACTTGGTAATTTAAAGAATTTGAAATTGTGGCTTGGTAGCACAGTTCCTTCCTGAGTTGTGTCTAATGTAGCTGCACTTGATGCCGTTACTGTAGAATAGCTGGAGGTGCGTGGCTTGGCCCAGCCTGTAGGATGCTAAGGCAATCTTTTCATGGGACAAGTAAGGGAGCTATGATTTTCTACATCTGTAAGCACCTGAATACTTCTTAAAGTTTGGCTTTGATCGCTGCTCACCAGCTAGAGGATATTTGCTTCACCTAGTGTCAGTATCTCATAGGATCAAACCCATAAATATTTGTGCTTTTCTTTTATTGTAACTAATTCTTAGGAAAACAGGACAACTATTAGTGAATGATGGCAAGGCAATTTTTTCACAGTTCAGGTTTCAAAGGAATGACTTGAACAGATAGATTATTTTTATCTCAAGAATTTAAATAGACTGTGGTCTTCTATTTTTCTTTATTACCATGAAATATAGTACCATTGTGTGTTTTAGAAAGAAGTATTCCCTGGCAACTAGCTCTTATACAGTGATTATAGAGCATCTCTTTTTAAAGGCCATTATTGCAAGCATCATAGCAGGTGGGTAGAAACCAAGGCTTGTAGAGGTGAAATGACTTCCCTAACTTTGCCCAGTGAGCTCCTGAAAAAGTTGGGCTGGAACAAAATTCTGGATAGACAGAGTCTTGTGCTGGGGCAGCAATTATTCCTTCTCCAGCCAAGTGCTGCTATCATGTTTTTCTGGGGATGCCTCTGGTTCAGGTGTCTTAAAAGCTGGTTTTGTCACCGTCCCTCCCTTAGAACAAGGCAGAGTCAGAGAACAGGCTGAGGTGGGACCATTTTTAAGAGAAATGTTGGTAATCTTGATCAGGCTTGAGAACAGAAGAGATTTGAGGTGGATTCTCCATTTTGAATCCCACATTAAATGGCTGCGTTTGTTGCCAACACGTACATTGTAAATATTGTATGTTTTTTCTTCTGGAGAATTGCAGAACTGCTTTAACCTGGCCCTGGTAAGATTAACATGGTATCCTTTCAATTACCTTGAACAAAACATGCCAATTTTCTACTGCCTATTTTTAGGCTTCCAGCTGGGCCTAAGAATTGAAAAGTTATTAAAGAAAGCCAAGATCTGAGCAAATGTGCCTGTTATAAATTGTAATATAAACCACTTATAAGTTTTATCATCCTAGAGTTATTTCTTAATTTAAATGTTTCATGTGCATATCTTGGAGATGGGGATGTATTTGGGTGAGGAACGCAATTATAAGAACTATTTCTTTCTATGCCAGACTGTGATTATTCCAGATTGTAAAAATAAAAGTATTACACATCTGTGAAATACCTGACAAACTTCTTTGACAAACCAGATGTTAGACCATCTAATACTTACTTTAAAGATACACGCACAAATGAAAAAATACATGCAAACTTACTCTGTTACGATGATAATGTTATTGCTGTAACTTTAATTTGGTTTGCTTTTCATGTCTCCTGCAGCAAAGGCAGAGAAAGCATCTGAGTCTGGTTCCCATTTGTTTTGCTTGGAATGTGTTGGGCCGTCTTGAATATCTCCCACCGTTGTGTGGACTGTACACGTGCAATAGCTCCCTTAACGCAGGGCACGGAGACATAGCACAGGTATATAGTGTCATTAACTGTGCAGCTATTCAGGAGCAGCTGTTCCCTATTGTTGTTGCTTAATGTTGTGCAGCACAACAAAGCCTTAAGGAAGCACTTGCTAGTATTTATGGAAGCCCATTAGCCAGTCTGTGAATGAGCCTGCAAAAGAAGAGGAAATTCTGATAATGGTAAACACGGGTGGAGATCTCCAGCCATCCCTATCACTTGGTGCTGGTAAAGGCTCTTGCCTCTGATTTTTACTGCAGAGTAGGTCCAAACTCCTTCTCCGAACCAGCAGTTGAAAATCCAAATGAGTGAACTCCTTTTCAAGGCCATGTTTTCCTCTTCCCAGCCCACTGCATTTTTTTAAAGGAAATCAGAAACTCTTATTATTGCAATCTAGTTTTGGTGCCAGGATGCACATAGGAAATACTATTTCCTGCCTGTGCTGGCAAGTTTAGTTATTAAACCACTTCCTCCAAGAGCCAAGCTTCTTTGAAGAAGAAAAAAAGTTCAAAGCCTTTTTAAGAGACCATTTGTTCTTCTTATGTGCCTAACCTGAATGTTATGCTGTGTGCCATATAAATAAAAAGAGCTTAATCTCTTGAAGATGGACTGGCTGTTGTTCTAGGTCACCAAGTAGGGAGAAGTAGGAATGGGTTACAAAAAGTGCATGTTTAAGAAGCTGCTTTCTGAAGTTGAAGGGGTTTGTTGCATTGTTGCTAGAGGGATGAGCACCACTGAGCACCTGGGGGCCAATGAACAGCTTCTTGCAGCACAGGCAGTGGCTCTGGGCTGCTGGCAAAGATGAAGAAGCTTGTGCTGCCATGTGTGTTTATTTGGACATTGGGTAGCTCTGAGTCCAAATGGATGGAGCAAATGTAAGGCAGATACCTCAAAACACTTTCCACTTTCTTCTTTTCTAGCAAAGTCACCTCACTCTTACAGGGATTCCAGGTTTAGGTTTTAGCTGGCAATACAGACTGTGTAATGATGATCGTTGCCCATCCTGTTGTGGAGCAAAACGGATGCTGTGTGACTGGTCAAAGAAGAGGAGGGAAACTCAGACAATAATCATCAAACAATCTACAGGACGAAAATCATTCAGAAGCTAAAATGTTTCCAGAAATCATTTGCTTTGCTGTTGCTGCCTCTGCTCCAGTTTTGCCTTAAACAGTATAGCTTGGAAAAAAGCTTCCACTGTGAAGTTCCCCACTCCAAATCTGATAATAAGTAATAAGGGAGGTTTGCAAAGTGTTGTAGGCATTTTCTGACCTTGGAGCGTGTTAGCAGTAAGGTACATTGGTGAGGACAAGCAGCAGTGAAATGTTTATTATTGTGCTCCTCCATCCTTTTTGTATTATTCTGTGAGGATGGGGCTGCTTTTCATCTGATCTGTGCTGCCAAGGCGGATAAGAGAGGTTTATATGATGTCAGATCTGAAACCAAGAAACCTGTAGACAGGTTCTGAGCAGTGATGCCTCTGGCAACTGGTTTCAAGGCAGAGCTTATGTAGAGTGCCTGAGGTTTTAATAAGCGTATAGATGTCTGAACAGCACATAAAGAGCATGGGAGGTGACAGGCTGACCCAGTCACTTTCATTAATTGGGATCAAGTTACCTTTTTACATCTGGGCAGATCACTGTGCTGGAGATTTAGGAAGCAAACAATATGTTGCTATTGTCTCTGCGTACAAGGTCCTCAGTTACTAGTAAACTGGGACGCAAGAAGTAGGTTCCTGGTAATAAGGGACGTTCATGGCTGAGAGAGCACTACACTGCGTAAGTCATGCTTGCAATAGTGCAAGCATAAATCATTGAGAGATCTTTGCAACGTGTGTTTGTCAAAGGCTGCTCTTCATGTGCCAGTTCTGCACACACCAAATAAAACATTGTATCGCAGTTTTTGATGGTGTTTGTTTTACACTGGTCAAAGTTTAGGGCTAAATCCTCAGGCACCTCTGTCAAATACTTCGGTAAGTGATTGAGAAGCATTACAGGTGCCTATATCATTGTCAACTTCATTGTAAGGATGATGAGTTCACTTTAGGGTTATTTAAAAAAAATAAAAAATAAAAAATCAGAAAATCTGTATCTTGGCTGCTTTGTATGTGAAAAGCCAGGTTAAAACCAAACAGACCAACTTTGTGTAAGGTAAAAATGTGATTACTTACTCCATTTCTCTCCCAGATCAGGCATCTTGGACATTTCTCTCAGTGCAAATAGTGTGCTGAAGGAGTCTACCAAAGCAGGCTTTTAAGACATTTGTTCTAATATAAACAAAGTCTAAAACTTCAGTATCACAGTGAATAGAAAGCACAAAACTGCAGGCCAAGGAAAGGGCCTTGGCAGAAACTAATGGACAGTGACTTGGAGGGAAAAAAAAAAAGTTGATATTTTAATCCCTTTTTTTTTTTCGGTCAGCAGTGTCCCTTAGTAAACCTTAAAATAACCCAAACATTCAAAAAATCATAACTTAGGACCCACAGTACAGACAGGACTGACTAAATGTGCTTATAAGACACGTATCTTTCTTCTACATGGAAACTCTGCTTGTAATGTTTTGACAAAACATTTCTAGAATTGAACTGGACTGGTTGATAAGAGAACGGAAAACCAGGCTTGGTTTTGTGAACTCTGAAGTGTTTATGTTTTGTAAAGTTTTAGTTATTTCGCTGTACTACAAAATCAAATTGCATATCCTTAGAAAGATATTTCAGGAAATGCTGCTCTCTGGGCAGCTTTTCATACCGTTTTCAATTCTGTTTTTATTAAGGTTGAATTGATTTTAATCTACTTTTTGAGTCTTTGAGATGCATTTTGGTCATTTTTGAGGCTTTTGCATGAGCATAAGGCTAGAAGCCTACATGAAAGCTGAGTTTCACCACTGGTCTCAAACTTATGTGGAGCAGGGGCTTAAAATGAAAGTATTCAGTGTTGTAGGAAGATTTGAAACAAACTTTTGGCAATTGGCGACACCACAGACCTAATATGAGACTTTCATCTTGCCTTTTTTTAATGCTATCTTGTTCCATTCTGACAGAACAGGACCATGTCCTGTCAATGTTAACTTAGTCTTGCAAACTGTAATTCATGCAGCTAAACACACTGAGGTCAAGGTGTGCTTGGAGTCTGCCTCTGGGGGTATTGCAGTTTGTGGCAGAGGCTCTGCTGTCAATTAAACCTAAAACGTATTAACATTGTTTCTGTAAAATATATCCTGAGGTATCATTAATGAATATATGTATGTATTAGATATGTGTGTAAGTTCTCCTATGTATAAATTGTGAGTCAGACAGTGAGTAGCTGTATGTCCATGTACCAGGTAGAACAAGGAAGACACCTTCCTTCTGTTCTCTGCTTGTCCTCCCTGCTGGCAGGCATAGCCCTGGTACCTGTGCTGTCCTCCTGGACAAATTCGGGAGTGTTAATACCCTGATCTTTGAGCAGTGAGAAGCATCAACTGCTGACTGTCTGCATGGCATCTAACAGTCCCTGTACTGCAGCTTTCCCCAGGAACCTTTGCTTCAGCTGCTCTAGCTGATCGGAGAAGCCTGTTCATTCCCTCTGCACTGGGAATTTGAATCTTCCCAGCTTGGTGATGGTCTGGCCAGCAGTCAAATCTAACATTGTTCAAAGTTCCTGGGCTTAAGTATGTTGCTGCTGTTATCTTACTCCTAAACATCATCATCTCAACCCTCTGCATCAGATGCAGTTGGCATCTTCACATGAAACTCTTTTTTGAAGTGATAGATCAGCTTAAAAACTTGAGCTTTATATGATATGAGAGAGTCTAGGAGAATTTTTTTAGCTAGCATTGCTGTTTTCAGGCATCCCATTCTCCAATAGGTCATATCTACTGACTTTATTCAAGTGAATCCAATCTGGGTTAAAACTAATGAAATGCAGACTGCATTAAATTCCATGTATATATTTTAAAAGTTCAAGATAAGTATACTTATTTTTTATTGCTATTTAGTATTCTTTATTGCTGCAGAACCTGGAGGCTCTGCTTAGGGATGGGAACCTATTGTGCAAGTTGTGATGAACAGACACAGAAAAAGCCATCCTTGCCCTAGAGAATTTCTGACATTTAGCACATCACAGCAGCTGAGGACAGATGCAAGTCTCTGTCCCATCTCTCAGTGCTATATCCCCCTTAAAGGAGTTACCAACCCATAGTCTTTTGAGAATTTGAGGCCCGATTCAAAATGAGAATGGCTCTTTTCTCTGCCATTCTGGATTTTTTTTTTTTTTTAAGAAGTGAAATCTTGTACTTAGGCAACAGAAGGAAGTTCCCATGAAAGATGTCTTCTTTTATCACTGTGGGTTTTTTGTACAGGTTGAACAAAAATGTTTAATGTTTAACTCTGTCTCCTACTTGCAGAAACATGTTGACAGTTGGTCCACTCGTCATCTTTCTGAAATAAGTGGAAGGAATCTAAGTGAGTATATCAAGCTCACTATTTGTAGTGTAAGATATAGGGAAAGGTTGCTGGCTGTATAGATTTGACTGGTGATTCTAGTGCCACTTAATGGAATTAAAGTAGCTTGTGTTTTCAAGTATCATTAACTGCTCTAATTTCATTAGTATATGATCCTTTTTCCAGGACTACAGTTTCACAGCACTAGTCACAGAAAAAAAGAGCTTACAGACTCTGTGTCAAATCTCTATTTACACAATTGTAGCTGCCACAGGAAAATGCCAGTTGGTTATTTTGGGAGCTCTCAGAATAAAACATGTCTTGAAATCATGGTTTGAAGGGGTTTAGAGGGTCTTTGTTTTTATCTAGATTTTACATTAGCTTTTTCATCTGAAAGCATATGACACTAATTTGTCTGACCAATGTATTATGCAGTCTCAGAAAGGCAAAATTTAAGAGAAGTTTAATTCTAGTACGGAGCATCTTGTCTATTAACTGTTGTCGACTCCTAGTTCCCTTGTCCAGTGTACTAAATTTGTTCTGACTGCTTTTGTTCATATATACATAACAAGAGGTGTCTTGCAGTACTGAGTCTTGCTATAATGAGAAAAAATGTTAAGAAGAAAACTCCATGTTGAACATTAAAGTGACAATCCTATTCAAACTACTGGGGCGGGTGATTTGCACTGTCTGTGCCACGTTCTGTAACACAGGGAAATGAGGAGAACCAGACAAGGGCTAGTACTTAAAATTACATGAGCACAAAAACATGAATGGAAAACAACAGACTACTGATTCTTGATTTCATTTGCAGAGCTTAAAAAAAATTAGTTAACATCAGGAAAAAAAAAAAAGAAAGAAAGAAATAAAAGCACAAAGTTTTAAGCAGAGCTGTTTGCTGGAATAGTACCTATCTTCCTTTGGCAGTCATTGATCTATTTTTCACATATAAGCTATAGAGTGTATTAGCTGTATATATTAGCTAAGAGAGTATGAGTTCTCGAAGGAACAGATGGTTATTCCCAGCCTGGACAGCACTTTTTAAGCATTAAGAAATCTATACAACTGTTCAAGTGAATTACCTGGGGTTTGCTACTGCAATTTTAAAGCACAGTGCAGACTTAAACAGTCCCTACCACTAGCATCTCCCCAAAATTAGAAGTTTCCTTTCTTATGCCCTCTTCATTTGCTATGCACTTTAAAAATTACAGTTGTTGTCCCTATGAAGATTAGAAGATCCATGTTGAGTATGTCACATGCTTTGATGGTAGTATTGCCCCAGGCATTTGTCATCCAACCTGCAGGGATAACAATGTGTAATGGTGGTGCCTTTTTCAGAACACCGTAAGTATACAGCTATTATTAAATTTTACAATTACCACAGGGAATGAATCAAAGCCTCCAATAAGCAAATGAACTATATATTATTGCCCTGCCTTTATAATTTTTGTTCAGTACTATCTGATTACACTCCTGTTATCACTTAGTTGTTTCTCTGCATGTAGTTTTATCTAATTTCCCTTTATTTCAGTCACTTGCAGAGGAGATAAATGGATTACATCAGACTAATTGCTACTTATTTAAAAAACCATCAACCTTCTGTAAGAGTTTCAAATCAGTGGTTTAAGCTAGCTTTTACTATCTGTGGTATTTATCTTGAAGCATTTAATCACTGTAGAGTCTGTTAATAAGTAGTTTTTCTAAAGCCACTTTCAATTTGCCCTTACCTGATCTGCCAAAATTTTTAACACAAACATATTATCATAGTTAAGTAGATAATGAGATATTTACTTCTCTTCATATCTATATGGATTGGAAATATCACTAATAGACCTTGCAGCTGCCTGGGTTTCAATGTAAGGTGTCTGACAGAGAATGAGAATAAAAATAAATATTTCATTATCTTGATTTCTCTATTCTTATACGATGGAGGAAGCAACTGCATTATTTAACTAATTGAAGGAATGTTGTATGTTTAATTAAATGCGAGAGTGCGAAGTAATACTGGAAAAGTAAACAAAGAATAAATGACAAAATGAGCTCAAGTCATCTAAGATGGTTCAATTCACAAGCATTGTACCCTTCCGTGTAATTATTGCAGTATGTGTCTGTACCTCAGAATCGATGCATCCAATCTATATTCAGCAGCATATCAATTTCTCAGCTGCCTTCGCAAGCTTTCTTCTTTTCCCCAATGCAATTGGATAGTGAGTTGATGGAGCCTAATTCTCACATATCCATTTGCACTAATTTTCAGTGGGATTCATCTAGTCTCCCCTTGGTGTGAGAGCAAAATCCTGCTTCCTATTGCTGGTATATAAAATGTTTGAAGCTGTTATGGTTTTAAAACACACTTTGATCCCAAAGCGTTGAGCGATGCTTAAGTAGGAAACAGGATTGTTTTGGGCCACCTGAAATTAAGCTTCGGCAACACAAATGGCATAGTTCAGGTTTTTCACTCATTCTAATTGGTGCTCCCAGCAATAGATGCAGCATGGTAGCCTCAGATGAACACGGTCCCGATTATTGTTGGTATCAGAGGAAAAAGCACAGTGCAGGAGTTAAAATATTTACAAGTCTTTGGCTCTCTGAGGGAGTAGTTGACATTTCACAGTTAAAATACAGTTTTCCAGGGATGCATGCCTTTATTTGTTGGTTGAAGGTTTCCACATAAGTGGGCAGAACATGAAGATCCTGCAGGATCTGGAATGTGGCTTCTGATGAAAAGCATGTTCCTTGTGAAAAAGTCCTTATCTTTACAGCCAGCTACCTCAAAAGACTCAGTGAATGCCATAAGACATAATTAGATCATGGAGTTTGATCCCTGCCAAATTCATAATTTAAGTCAATGCTTAAGTCACATCTCTAACAACAACAACATAAAGGAACTGCCATTAGTGCATGGAACTGATGCTTTCATGTGCTAATACACTGATCACTCCAATTTTCTGTTAAAAGCAGGACTTAAGAAGTCCTAACTTAATCCTAAATCTCTATGAATTATCTCAGAGATGGCTTTTTCTTAATTATTTCTGTTTCTTAAAAATTGAAAAAAAAAAAATTAATATATATTTCAAAGTCTATGCAAAAGTAAAGTTTAGAAACAGTGGGTTTTGCCTACGGTTAAGCAACTCTTTGTTCAGGACTTACTTCAGTAGATCAAGCTTTCCAGCATATCCATTCTTCACAGGCACTCCCCATCTATCGCAAATACACCAAAATAAACATGAAGGAATATCATCAAGAAGAAGATATGCTGCTTGTGTAAGTAATTATGTCCCTTGTTAGTTCGCTATAAAGTAATTTTCATTTTTTTTCCCCCTACTCTTTACATTTCTTAGTGTGCCCTGGAAGGTATTTTTACTTAATTTTGTTTAGAAATTTGAAAAGCAAGAGAAAGCGAGGGATGATTACAGACTTTATTTAAGGGTTTGATTTTGGTTTCTCTCTGTTCTTATATCAAAGATAAAATGGAAGTGGTGGTGTCATGTTCAGGTAATGAGATTTTATATTAAAAAGAATAAATTAAGCTCATAAAGCCAATGGCAGGAGGGACATGAGGAACCATTTCTAGCTCACAAAAAGGACTTTATACATTAATGCAGTGAGCATCAAGAGTTATTAGGAGTTGAAATTCAAAGCTCAAAGGATGTCAAGTGCTTCAAAAGCGAAGGCTTATTTTGTATTGTTTATATTTAGAAGTGAGCTCCCTTGAAATATTTTACCCATGATGTCAAAAATCAAAAGCATTAAGGGGAAAAAAAAAAAGAGAACTTGGGACATTTCCCTTGCAAACAAGAGTTCTGTCCGTGACACACCAGAGGATTCCTCTGAGGTACAGATTTGTACACAGCACTGCTTACCGAAAAAATACAAACATCCTCTCTGCTCAGCTGCACGTTGTTCTTGCCTTGAAAATTCATAGTACACAGAGAGGTTTTACTGTAACATTCACTACTTTTTTTTTTTTTTTTTTTAAGTAAAACTCCAAATCCTGGAGTATCCGTATGTGGTCATTTTTTAAATAGATATTTTTTTGAAAAGCTGTGTGACATTTTTCTTTAATGGCTGATTTTTTTTTAATGTCAGCTACATTTTTAAAGCATGAGGCCTGGTTGTAACTAGCCTCGGCACTGCTACTGTACATCAGACTGTACTATTTGATCATTAATTTATCACAGTTCTAGCAGTTTGTTTGACAGGTGATAGTGCTTTCATCTAATGGCTACACAGCAAGTGTGTGCTGCACTAAAGAGTGGATGCCACTGACTAGAGTCAGAAATCAGCAGACAACAGCCACTTTGCAGAGCTTTATCGATTTACCAGAATCATTTAAAGATGTGAAACAACTGGAATAATGAATGCCAGTTCAGCTCACTGTAGGGTTTTTTCTTATAGTTATTTAGTTTGGAGTGTATTAATAGAGTTTTGTTGCTAACGTTGTTATTACAACTATTTGCAGTGGTAAGAGGTGCAAAAATCAAGATGCATGTTTGAATATTTGTACTAGAACTACAGTGTCTGTCTTCAGTGCATCTTAGGAAATTGATACTTGGCAGAATTATGAGGCATATTGCAGTATCATGAATTCTTAGTCCCTAAATTCAGCCTTTCTTAAAATTGTCTGGTGAAAATGTTCTCTGGATTAGGTGCATGAATACTGTGCTGATGGGAGCTGCAAACTAAAGCACCTTTTGCAAGCAATGCCCCCTGCAATCCATACTTTTTATCATCAAGAGAAACAAACTGTATTACTTTTCATTTCACACATAACAACCTATGTGTAAAGTGCAGTGTCTGCGTCCTGAGTTATTCTTCTGCAGGCCGATGTGCTCTGGTCGTTCTGCTGGCCAGGACATGCCAGCCACGAGTTAGCTGTGCGGCACGTGTGTAGCACAACGCATCTGCCTGTTCTATCTGCCCTGATCTGTGCCTGCAAAGGTGCTCTGCCTGACATCCTGGCTGGACCTAGGGCTGCAGCCACGCTGTTGTGCATATGGAAAGTCTGAATCTTCAAATCGTACCCCACAAAGTAGTTATGTCCAGAGGACTTGTGTATAGGATAGTGCAGATCACTGCACTTATCCTTCTTTGCCAGAGGTCTGTCTTACAGCTGTTGATGGTTTGGGGACGTCTGCAGGGAAGGTGTGTTCCTATGAATGCAGTGCCCTGGTTTACTCTAGAGGAACCTGGGACCCATTCCAGCAAGATGCTGAAGAAACAGTGACCTGTAAACCTGTTAGCAGCCCTGAAAACTTCAGAGACTCTCTAATCCTGAAGCACTTGGCTACAGCAGGTCTCAGATGAAATCCTATCAAGAGATGGAAAGGGTGCTTTGAATTTTAAAGTTAGTGCCAATAGACTTCTGCCCCTGATGTTGGGCAAGTCAGCTTAGGCCAAAGCTCAGATGACTCACGGAAGTTAATTAGTTTTCTGAGGTGCTGATTGCTAATATTTACCACTGAAGTCTACAGGGAAACTCCCACGTTATAGTGGGAGCTGGAAACTGTCCAGACAGTGTTGTGGGACATCCAGAAGCAGCAATGTTACCTTTTGTAGTGGAGATGGTAGGAGTTGCTTACAAACATGAAGGAAACCAAAATGAGGCAAAAGAAATTTTATTTTCCTCCCACTTAGTTGTTGTTACAAAAATCACAAGTAAATAGTAAATGCAAAAGTTTGTCAAACATTTTTAGTATTTATTTTAAATGTACCTGGATGTGTGAGTATGTGCTGCCTTTTCTCCTTTTAATTGCAAGTCACAGGAACATTGATGCCTGCAGCATTGCCATGTGCCTAGTCCTGAGTGGGATGATATTTATTAATCTGAAGTTATTACTAGACTGCTGTCTCTAGTTTCGTAGCAGCTCACCAGTGTTGATGAGTTTGGGTAAGCCTTGCTCCAGGAAGGACCCCATTCCTTGGTTTCTCCTGTCAGCAAACCATTACCACTGCAGCTGAGCATGGCTGATGGTATTTTGCTTGGGAAGAACTAGTGGGACGGACAGGCCTGTGTGATGTGGACTGAAGGCAAATGATGTCAAAGAATGATGTGACATAAAGCCTGAGATCTAGAGCCTCCCTTTGCTGATGCTGCAGAAGTTTACACTGCTCAAAAATCAGCTTGGGCTTCTCAGTGTATAGATAAGTGTGTGTGCATAAGTAGAGCTTGTTACAAGATTGATCATGAACTCAGTGCTGTAGGCTTTTAAGTTCCTGTGCTGTCAATCTGTTGCATTTCCAGCATATTAAATCTTGTTTGGTTTGTTCAGAAGAAAGTTCTCTAGTTACCTCTAAGTAAAATCTGGTTAAATTTAATTGGTGTTAAAGTGAATATGATATCATCTGCTCTCATGAGAAATTAAAGTGGGACTGTTTTAGTGGTAGTTTAAAAAAAAAAAAAAAAAAAGAAAAGAAAAAAGAGCTGTGCTTTCATTTTGCCTTCTCTCTTTACCATGGAGTGCCAGTTAGAAGCTTCTCAGAATCCTGCGTAAACTCCAAATCATGATCTGCCTTTCCATTTGCCTTCCTGCCTACAGAACCACGAGCTAAAAATACCCTGAATGAGAAATTCCCTTCATCTTCTCAATTCACCTTGCCAATTCCCAGTCCAGCTCCTCCTCCTTCAACCGTTTGAGTGCCAATTAGAGGAGCTCTCTCTTTACGTTTTTGGCTATCACGTTTCCAGGAGGTAGGATGGGTCTCCCCACAGTTGGCCTGGTTATAAATAGTTACTTGCCTGAATGAAGAGCTTGCATCCTTGGCAGGTGGTCTGAAAGAATAATTGCCATGTGATGGAGCCATATCTTGCCTTATCTTCTCCTAGAAGTACTGCCTCTAGTTCTGCAAGGTGTTTCCTAGAAGGTCCTGCTCAAGTGATTTCAGCATTAACTCCAGATGCATTTCCACTGTGATGGCAGTAGAAGTGTCATGTGAATTTTTCCATTTGCACCAGGATAAGGAGATTGGTCTCAGAAGAGCAGATTCTTCTCTCCATTGCTGCTGAAGACCAAGAATAATTCAGCTGGAATGAGTGAGGTACTCCCAGTAATAGCCTTAGACCACAGAGATCAAAGTCTGCCCTTCCCTTATATTTTAAGCTATACTTCAACCAGTATGCAAACTACATTTTTAGTTTCTCTTTCCCTGCTCCTGATTCTCACAGTTGAAGTCCTGGCTTAAGCCACGATTCATATCCCCCTCCTTCCAACACTAAGATCCCTTCCGAACTGAAAATCCCAGCCACAATTTGTATTTCCAGTGTGATTAATACATTTGTCTGCAACCCAGTTCTACCACTCTGTCCCCGGGGCTGCTTGTTCCCACTCTTGCCACAGCTCTCCCACTTTGGCAGCCGGGAGAGGCAGAAGGGGTGGCCTATGTGAATGCAAATGTGCTGTGGTGGGCAAGCTTGGCTCAAGTCAGCTTGTTTGTTTGTTGCTGCTGTTTTTGCTAGCCTTGCTCATCAGAGCCTAGATCTCTGGAAAGCATCTAGTGTGATACATGTAAACACCGAAGACAAGTAGGGTCGGACTTACTGGGGGGGGGGGGGGGGACCAAAAAGTGGGGGGGAACAAAAACTGGGGGGGGATTGGCGCCCCCCAGGGGGGCGGCGGAGACGGGAGTGGGGGGTTAGGCAA